>LIEC01010587.1:30292-107250 GCA_001925005.1 Drosera capensis | reverse complement strand
ATCAGTCGTTGAAAACGATGGGGCCTTGAATACCCAACGCTGACGATCTCTACTTTGGAGAGGTTGAAGTTTCTTTTCTGAAGATAAGAGCAGAAAAAAATATACATTGGACCCCTACGCACAATAAACATTTGAATTAGACAAGGGACAAGCTATGGTCCAAAATTAACTACATTTCATTCATGGCAACTGCTTACACATGGAAAATATAATCAAGTAAACAATGATGTTGTTATCATGTGCTGCATTGCGAGTCCGATGCTTTCATTTTCGCTTGATCATGAGTTTGTGGAGCGATGTTCGGTTGATCATTGATAGGTTTTTTTTTATTTTTTATGATCAATTGAGGAGCAAGGAGGAGATACCCTAACTTCAGATATTGATTATTAAGAGAACTGATTGCAATTAATAGAATAAATAGAATATGGATTAGATTAAAATCTGTATTCGATCTAATCCATACTAATTCAAGAATTTTACTGTTTCAATTCAATCCATCCAAAAAAAATCCAGAATAATATGAATGGATTTTTTTTCATGATAGTTATGTCATATTATTAATTAATAAAAATTAAACTTATTTATTAATCTTTTATTTTTTTTCATTAATTCTTGAAATTAGAAAATCGATTTAGTTATATACTTATTTAAGTTTATAAAAATAAAAAATTAATAACAATATCATAATGATCATATGGAACACATCACGTATCACAACTTGCCTACATCATCTATGTCATAGTATATCCATCTATATCATATATATTAAAAGAATAATACCCCTTGATATTTCAGATCATACTAATAGATTCATAATTATTATCTTAATAACAACTTCAAAAACAAATTGTATATTTTTTACAACGAATTACAAGCGCAACACAATATCAAATAACTCTCACCATAAATCGGAATCAATACTTCATCATATCTATAGAACATAAATCAAAACCACTAATCCATTATTGCTCAACGTATCTAAATTTAGATCTATATTTTCATCTTATCCGATCTTGAAAGAAAAGCCTAATTTTGAAGGAGAATAGCCAAGCAAAACTGTGATTGTGATTTAATTTTGACTAAATCAATGTTTTTATTTATTTTTTAATTATGATTTGATTACTCAACAATCCATGAATATATCCATATCTAATCCAATGGATTTGGATTTTATTTTGATTCAATCCATCATCCAATCCAATAACATTGGTTTGGATTGGATCATGGATAATCCAATCCAATATTCACCCCTAGGAATAAACACTAGGCTTAAGGTTGTTGGTTTTTTATGTGATCATAGATTTGTATTTTTTGAGGAGTTATAAAGTTAAGGGTGTATGAATTAATGTCTAATAACAGTCATCATGATGAATGGTAAAGTAGGCAATTGACGGTTAGGACGTTTCACTTTAAATGGTGCTAGAAGTTCAGTGAAATAGTACTGCTGAAAGTATTTCGTCTCATATTAATTTTACAGTTCTGAATTTTCATAGGAAGACATTGACTGCTGTTTTCTTTTAAATAGCAATATGATCATGGTTTTCTTAGCTTCGACTTTTTTAATCGAATGGAATATCTAATGAAATATTTTATATTTTGTGCTCAGGAGGGGCAATCGTAAGCATGGAGTGGCTTAAAAATAATGTTTTTGTACAAGATTATGGTGAAATGCTAGGAGGAAAAGTTCCCTCCAAAGACTATGTATCTTGCGATGGATCTATGAGAACATTCCATTGGATATTTGGAGAGTTTTCAAGTTTCATTTACTTACTAGATCTCTAGCTTTGAGCTATAGAATTGTATTTGCTGTTCTTGGAATATTCTTTCTCGATGGATGGTACAGCTAGTTATATACTCATATACTTAAAGTAACGGCTTGTTGCCATGTCTGAACATAAACAAACTTCAGGGTTCACACACAAAAATAAAAACTTAAACATAACGCTTTATTATAATGCTTCAGGAACTGAAGCAATTAAGGAAGGGAAAAAAAATAAAACAAGAAAAAGAAGCAAACAAGCAAATATCATGGGGAGCGCATCTGGTTTTACTTATTGAGATGGGCCTCTCTTTGGTCTCATAGCGGATGTTGTAGGAATTGACACCGGTGAAGACACCATCATCCTTTGAACAAGTAACGCGTTCGCCGTTAATGAGAGTGTCGGACTGTAGATAATTGAAAGGAACATCACATGAACCATTTGTGGCAATCATATGCACCTCCACCTCAGTCATACGGGGCACAGTTACGGTGTACGTATACTCCCGTGTGACCGATTCTTCTTTAGTGTCTGACCAATCGAATGCTATTGTAACCTCTACCGATAATTCTATTTTTCCATAAATAATTAACGGAACCTTGGCCTCCATGGTGTTCTTAATGCCCAACTTCAAAGAACCACTAGCTGTTAGCTTTGATCGATCGATGGTGTCACGAGGCAAGGTTGGTGGGAACTCCCTTCCCGTTTTCTGTATTTATGTTTATTGCTGAATAGGTGATTTTGATACATGAACTCCTAAACTATTTATAGAACTAAATCAAGGATTTGTATGACATGTTTTGGTATAAAAAAACGTGTAATAGTGGCCGGTGCAACAGTAATGACCGGTGGTCAAGATTATTGACAATATATTCTCCCTAATCTTGACATGACTCCAGAACATGAGACTCATTCACATGTTCCTTGCCTAAATATCTCGGCATGCTGTTGCAGTGGCTGCCATAAACTCGATCTCACATAATGCCAATGCGATGTTCTTTCCTCATTCTGTGTTCTTGCGAACTTCTTTTCGAAACTCTTCACTTTTGTTTAAAGATTGGTTAGTAGAGCTTCTCGTTCTTTTTCCACCTTCATGAATGTTTCCAGCACTTCTTTCCACATCGCATCCCTTTATGCTGTCCTGGCATGAATGCAATCTGCTTCTTCTCCCTTACTAGTTTTTCTGAGTCTGAAAAGATTTCTAACCTTCTTGCTCTTCTGCTTATCGAGCCTCTGTTCCGATAAACCATCGGGTTTTTTCTCAATGTTGTCAACGCCATTCTTCTTAGATGGACCAGACATCAATTCGACCCAATTTGCCTTTTTGAGGGAACCAAACTTCTTGCGTTGAAATTCCACATCATTACCTCTACGCATCCTTGTTCGTCAACTATCTTGCCATTGTCGTCGTCGGAATTCACCGCTTCTGGTGTCGGGGGAACCCGAAACTTCTAATGGTCTGTGCAAAGTCGAGGTAGATGGATTTGCCTCTCCTGCCGTAGGTGGCGAACAATCATCGGCTGACTTTGTTGCGCCTGTCACACCTTCCGGCTTCTCGAAGCTTGCTAGGAGACAGATTGGTTTGGCTAACTCCAAACTAATCTTGTAAAAATGATTTGATGAACGTTTCACGAACATCAACAACTTGCCGTTGTCAAACACCTTAATGGCATCTCCCGCCATATTCACCTCGCTTCCATTCTCTGTCTTGTCCAAGACTGATGATATCAGTGCAAAGTTTAGGAATATAGTATATCTCATGGAGGATATACTGATCTCCATTCTTGTAGTAGAACATGACCGTTCCTTTGCCTTTGACTTAAACGACATTGCCATCGCCAAGCCTCATCTCCCCGGTGATCATTTCATCAATTTCTTTGGCCATTTCTGGTCGTCCCGTCATATGATTGCTCGCACCGTTGTCTAGGTACCAGACATCCTTGGTTGATGTGTTTTCCTCCTTGCCATGGTGAAACACTTTCACTCTTCTCTAGGTTGTATGGCGTCTTCCTTCTTAGCTCGTGTCTCCTTCTGAGATTTGGAAAACAATAACGCTGGCTCGTTCAGAGTAGCATCTATGTACTGTCTCTCGTCATTCCGTCGCTTGCTGCGACACTCCGAAACATAGTGTCCCATCTTTTCGCAGTTGAAACACTTGATGTGCCTTTTCTCACTACTTTTGTTGTCGGTGCCTCCCGCACATTCCTGGTGCTCTCCATAATTGTTATCTCGATGGCTCATTCCGCGACCTCGTTCATGCCTCTCGTCTTTGCCTTGGTCTGAGGTGCCGGATCCGTATTTCTGACCAGATGAGGAAGCATCCCCAGTGTTGTTCCTCTGGGGTGCTTGCCGCTTATTACGAGTGAACATGAGCTGACTCCCACCATTACCGGTGTTTTCGCGGAGTCGAGCTTTCTCCTCGAACGCCTTCAACCGCCCTATGGCCTCCTCGAACGGCATCGTCTCAAGATCATAAAATTGTTCGATCCCGGCAACGACTGTAAAGTACCTCTCTAGCACACAGTCGAGTAACTCCTTGACCAGTATAGCATCGTCAAGATCTGCACAAAGACTGAAAAACCTGCTGGACATGCCGCTGAGTTTTCTGACGAATTCATCAATGGACTTCTGTTCTGTCATCCGCAGAGCATCAAATTCACTTTTTAATGTCTGCAATTCGGCTTGGGTGGCAACGTGATTAGGAGCATTATGAGTCTGCCACGTTTGGATCTTACGACGTTGATGACGATGACGGCGATGATTCGACTATAATGGGGTGACGTGATTAGGAGCACTGTCAGAGAAATTTCGTTGTTGTTTTTGGATGGTTGTTATTTCGAGAACAAAATATATGAAATGTACTTATGCATCATTGGGGTTGGGTTATTATTGTTTTTTGAAAAATCAAACGCACTATTTCGCAAAACGGATTTTCCCGTCAACGAAAGGGGCGTACTGTTGTGTTAGGGAGTATTGTCCGTGAAATTTTGTTGTTATTTTTGTATGGTTGTTGTTACGAGGACAGAAGTATGAAACACACTGAGGCGTGATTGGGTTTGGGTTGTTGTTCAAAGAGTAACATCTAGCAAGGGGTTTTGTTATGGATTGGTTACATTGATATCCATTTAAACTGAACTTGAAGTGATAATTTCAATTTTTTGATAGTATCCTTGTCAAAAGAATTGAATAGAACAAGTAAATTAAAAATAAAAAAAATCCAGCACTTCAATACAGCCAAAAATTAAGGATCAAGCATCTCATAAAAAATAATATTTGTTGTTTTGGTAAACACTTTAAATACAAAAATAACAGGACAATGATCCTGTTATGTTAAAAATGAAATAGTGTAATAAAAAAGAAATCTTAAATATTATAATCAGAAAAAAAATTAATTTTTTATAGTATTTTATTTTCAATTTTTTTATCATCTTTTTCAAAGCAGAAATTAGTACTTGTTCTTAACCATTTGGTTCATAAACTTGAAAAATGAAAACAAAAGGTTAAAAACAAAAAAGCACTATCAAAGGAGGTCGGAATAGTGAATAATAAAGAGATAATTATTCCAAGAATCACTTTTTAAATGTTCGTCCTCTATAAGTAGACCATTAGAATTTTATTATTCATAAGACCATTTTCAAAAAAACAAAATATTTTTTATCAAATCTATCCTTCCTCACGATATAATCACGAAACACTGTCATGTTTATAAATATCTGTAACTGATTCTTTTTTGCTTTTGTGTTTTCACTCAACACTTGATGTTAGGTAATAGTTAAAATCTTCCCTTCAAATTTTATAATGTCGTCGAAGGATGCCTAACTAAACCAATTACATAATGATGCGTCTGAAAGCAATCATGAGAGCGTCTGAAAGCTATCATGAGAATTTTGAGCCAGCCAATGTGAAAACACTACAGGACTAGTTTATTCTAAGGTCGAAACATCGATGGAAATTAATAAAGAAACTGAGGCCAAATACATGTCAATGTTGTTTTTCATGGTTCTTTAAATTTCTTGTTTACAAGGGAGATATTAGTTGTCGCTCGACCATTATTTGGCAGGTGTTCACCTAATATGCTAGATATTGACATATTTGCTTGGTTGTTTAACATAGAGAATTTGCTTTTTAAAATATCGTTGGCTTTGTGAGCTCTCCATCCACTCTCAACATATCGCTTTTCGGACAATAGTACCAAAGCATGTCTTATCTTCGACGTTAGTCTAGACATATGACTTAATCATGCTAAAAGATGCTCAGAGTTGACAAAAATTTCTCTATGCAAGTTTAATGCCTATCGTATGCATGTCGTATAGATCCAAGCGATTGGGAGCTCGTTTATTAAGCAAAGCCTCGTAATTGAGGTTTGTAACTCTATTCTTCTTCTTCTTGTTAAAAAAACTACATTGTTATAATAGTTGTATTTGATAATGGTTACAAGAGTCCTATATTTATAGGACTTATGATCGAAAATATGTTACGAAATATGCCGTTACAACGGTCATATTGCAACGGCCATATTCCAACGACCATATTACTAATATAATGATAATATATTCTAAGATCCTTCCTCAAACTCAAGATGGTTCTGAAAAGAAGAAATTTGAGTTTGTATAAAGGATAGATGGTTCGGCGAGTGGAGCTAGAAGATGATGAGGCTCCTTGAGGCTGTGGAACTACGTGGATTTACGATGGATCTGAGAAGAAGACGATGGACGTCAATGGTCTGACCTGCCGGATGTGGGTTTTGAAAAACTTCACGTCTCACTGATATCAGGAGCAACGACAAGAACCAGCTTTGATCTACCGGATGCGAGTTATAAAACCTCACGTCTCACTGATATCAGGAGCAAGTGCGAGGACCAACTTTGATCTGTCGGATGCGAGTTATAAAACCTCACGTCTTACTCATACCAAGAGCAACGGCAAGGATCAACTTTGATATGTCGAATGTGAGTTATAAAACCTCACGTCTCATTGATATCAAGAGCAAGAACAAGCCAACGAATTGTTGACAACGAAAAGCGGAGGGCCAGAATTGTTGACAACGAAGATGAAGGCATTTTATCAAACAGTTTGTAGGTAGGTGAATGAAAGAGCGGAGAAAACCAATTCCTCATCTGAGTAGCAGTTAATGAAGGCAAAGTGTCCTTGCAATGTTCGAATAGAGCCTCCTCCCCTGGCAGTGGTCTTTGCAAGTTCAGCTACTATGGCGTTTACTTCATCAACCTTGGCCAGAAGAAGGCAGATCGACGATGCTGTAACATCCATGACATCAATTGCCGAGTGAACACTTTCTTTCACCCCTTGGATGTCAGCAATTAATTCCTCCAACAACAGGAGGGCGGAGATACCACACCACGGCCAGGTAAAATGAATGGTAAAATGGTTGTCACCAAGCCACCACAAGCCTACAGCGAAAGCTGCGAGGGTGGCTGTGGTGGGATCTGCGAGGCCTAGTGGCGAAAGCAACTATGGTTGCGATATAGATCTGCGATGGCGGTGGTGGCTGCTCTGCGGTGGTGGTGCAGATCTGTGATGGCGGCGGCTGTGATGCCAGATCTGTGATGAATGGAGCTGCGATATAGACAAAATTCTAGATCTGGCTACGGGATCTGAGGACGAAGAAATAGATCTTAGAAGAAGAGGTTCGTCCTCAGGTTTACAAGGTCTGAGAACTTATCTGAAGCCGACTGAGAGGAAATGGAGGGGCTACGAGGAGCCAATCTGGGATTGGAGCTGCGAGGAAGAGCCTCACGGAGCTCACCAAGGAACTCTGAAGCTTCGTCTTCGTCTTCGGATTGAGCTGCGAGGATTGAACTCACGGTGGCGGCAGAAGGCGGAAGCAGATCTGGATCTGTCCGTGCTCGACGTTAGCTGGATGGTTGGATCCGGTGGCTGGTGGGATGGACTGGGTACGTGGCCAGATTCAGGCTGGCGACGACGGAGACGGATGATGATGCCAGTGGTGTTTAGATGGGTCGTGGTGTGACGATGACGACGACGGTCGTGGACAGCTCGGTGGCTGTGGGTGGCCTGATTTTTCCGACGAGGTCAGGTGACAAACGGAAGCGGTGGTCAATGGTGTCGATGGGTGATGCCGATAGTCCGTGAGGGATCTCGGTTCTAATACCATATTAAAAGGAATGCATTGTTATAATAGTTGTATTTGATAATGGTTACAAGAGTCCTATATTTATATGCCGTTACAACGGTCATATTCCAACGACCATATTATTAATATAATGATAATATATTCTAACACTTCTTCTTCTTCTTTTTTATATCTTTATGATAACGATTGTTCTATATGTGTGTGACTACTTCATATAGGTTTCCTGGTAAAAAAATTAAGCTAAGGGTAGTTGTAAGAATAGTTTTTTTCCCAATTCCATTGATCATGAGTTCAGAATATTGACAATTTTATATATAATAGGAATAAGTCTAAATGTTTTATCCTCTTTACATGTTCTAATTGTCAAAATCGTGTAGGTTTTAGGTTTTACTTTCTACAGTTTTCTTGTATCCTTGTGTAGTAATTAATTAATTCCGATTCCACGAAGTTGCACTACAATTGTAAAACTATTAGTAGTGAAATTGTTCTTAGTATTAACAAACCAAGTGATAATTTAGTTACGCTAGCCGTGCACTAGTCATGACAATAAATGTGACTCCCAACGAGAACCAGCTCGCTAGTTTCCATCTCACTCAATTTCATATTTGGTAAACCACAAATGATGCAACGGCCTACATTCTCATCATAAAGCGACTCTCTGCTCAAACAACCATAAGTGTAAGTGCTTCAGTGTACGGGGATGGGGATGGGGATGGAGCCCAATTGTTAATTATTCATCGAGCTATCACAGTTATACACTTGTCCCTCGTGTGTTATTCCAAGAAAAGCAAAGAGCGCGATGGAGTGTAACGTTTCAAACTTTGTAATAGTTAGCCATCATTTTTAGATCGATTTATGAGATTCTTTTATTGGAACCCTAGAAGAGAAGAGTCGGGGTTTCCTCTTCGCCTATCCATATCTTTTCGATTCGTTTTTTTAGATCTTTCATCGTTGTGTTGTTCTGTCATCAGGAGCTGGTATCAAACATTGATCTTACAAATCCATAATGCTCATGATGAGGAATTTGGCAGCCGCAAGGGTCAACCAGGGGAACTTGGCATAAACTCTTATGTCTGGGACTTTCAAATAGAGGAATATGCTGGACACCTGAATAACGAGTCAAGATTTTCAAAGGAGTATATTCTAGACTACTAATTGACTGCAAACTACTCCCTACTGCAATAAGGGTCAAGCAATACTGCATAAACTAAGAGGGAGAGTCTGCTCCACATAAACCTCTCTCTGATGACAGCAAACAAGGGAAGAATCCAAAAGCAAGTGCTAAGGGGGAGATACTACCTTGACCCTACTACTTTATAGAGAAGGAACACTAGAGTAACTGAGTTAATATGAATGTCTCAAAAATTTTTTACTTTTTTCAATAGATGTATTCTTAAGTGAATATAATGAAAAAGTTTATCTTCTTGGTGTTTAGATAAAGTTTTCTATCATCAATTTAGGGGAAGATTATTGAGTCAAACCCGTGATGTACAGTTGAGTTATAGACAAACTCTAATCTTAAAATGTCTCATTATGTACCAAAGCTGAAACTGGTCCGTTTGCAAAGTGAACCTGTAATGAGTACGGAGTAAGACAGGTTCAGAGGAATGTAACAAGGCTAATTTATAGAGGAACGCAGTAAGATAGTAACGCTAGCAACATTGAGGTCATGAGTAAAGAAAGAGAGTAAGGGTTGAACATTTGGGCTTCCAGAGCAAGAAATGGTTGATCCTGGATTGTTTCTGGTTAAAGAAAGTTACTACAGCAAGGTTGAAAAACAATAAGACTGAGTTCAACAGAAATATCAAGATAACAAGGCTAAGGAGTAGCAAGGCTGAGTGCTACCGTTGGGTTCAGAAGAAGTCAAAGTTCATGGATTGCCTTTTATACTATGTCAGCGTACTTCACTAAATCAACGTTAGAGATCATAAGTTTGTGAATATGACTCCAAGATGATATAAAAGTGACATTTTTAAGAAAGGACGAGTTTAATAACGGCTAAAAATTTAGGATTGTCTATAATTACAGGGGTAGCCCAAGATTTCACAACTTTTGATATGCTAAATCTTCTTTACTTTGAAAAACAAGTGCAATAACGCCCAAGATTTCACAACTTTTGATATGCTAAATCTTCTTTACTTTGAAAAACAAGTGCAATAAGATTTCAAGTGAGCTAAGAAGGAAGTTGATAGCTGAAGATTTGAGCCATCTATTGAAAACAGAGTTGAATAGCACTAGTGTTAGACAAACAATTTCAAAATGTTATTCTGAGTCCTATTGAGGAGAAGGAAAGATTTTATAATCGGTTTATATTGTTATTTACTCGTTATACAGTGACAGGTTGATTGTGAGTTTAAAACAATCACACGTAGTACTATCGTCTTGATTTATCATATGATAATCAAGGAAAGACTGGAATAAGGGATACAGTCATATTTTACCTATATATTCTAGACAATATAAAAACCATTAGGTTTTTAATTTGTTTCTTTCATTATATTTAATTCTATTGTTAATCAACTTCATCCAATAGTGAATTTAAAGGAGCCAACGTTACAGCATTAAGGTTTCACATTATTACAGTATGCTCAAATCAATTCCACTGTCAACTAACCTTTGTTAGTCTGTCAAAAAGGTTCAAAAAAAGAGACCGTTCCCCTTCCTCCCCCTCCACCACACACACCAAAGTCTCACAACAAGCTATCCCGTGAGACGTTCCAATCAACCAAATAACAATATAGAATGAGATAAATCTAAGACTATATTTAGTTTGTTGAGGATCTGGTCACTCATTTGAGATGGGCCTCTCTTTGGTCTCATAACGGATGTTGTAGGAATTGACACCGGTGAAGACACCATCATCCTTTGGATAAGTAACAAGTTCGCCGTTAATGAGAGTATCGGACTGTAGATAATTGAAAGGAACATCACATGAACCATTGGTGGCAATCATATGCACCTCCACCTCAGTCATAGAGGGCACAGTGACGGTGTACGTATACTCCCGAGTGACTGATTCTTCTTTAGTGTCCGACCACTCGAATCCTATTGTAACCTCTGCCGATAATTCTATTTTCCCTTTAAAAATTAAGTTTTGTATGATTTTTGGATTTTTTTTTTCCAATTTATATGTTTTTAAAATATTTTTGAAAAAGTTATACGTTAGGGTAATTTCTATCTATATTATCACATAATATATTTTTTTTCATATTTTTCTATTACAACATCACAAAGTTATAATTTAATATTACAACCTCAAATTATGAAGTTAAAGAGAAATTAATTATTGTTTTTATCCTTCTGATAAAATTAAATTGATTGATGTTAATTAACGTAAGTACCATCACCCTTTTTTGAATTTATCATCGTATAAATTTTCTGCTTTAGTTTCTTCACTTACATCATCCACAAGACTCCAAGACGTAGTCGCAAGGCTTGGATTGCCATGCTTATATTTTTCTTCTTAATTGAAGCACGTTGGATCATTTTTATTTTTGTTCTTTTTGTAGTAACCTATCTTGTAAGAATTTCATCTTGAATTATGATAGGTGATTTAGATAGTGCTCATGTCCGTTATTATTACTTGTTACGAATCGCTAATTGATCATATAAATAAGATTTTTTAACATTAAAACTATAATTGAGTTATCTTTTTAAGAGTTAACCTGCACAAATCAAACTAAAATACTATTACTTTGTAATATGGTAAAGTAAAAATTCATAATCTTTGGGTGAGGTTTTAAAACGAAGGTCGAACCGATTATCAAATCATTATTGAAACCGATAAATCGAAATTGACTGAATCGATTATTAAATGATTTGGTTTTGGTTTATAAAATAAAACCTATTATTAAATAAGAAAAAAATGAACCTAACCGATTAACTAATGATAAACCTATTAACCAAACTATTTAACATCAATTATCGAATCGTTAAAAACTAATTAGCATTGTTGTTTTACGTTAGGCTGTTAAGTTTAAAGATCAAATATATTATAATATTTTAAACCTAAGATATATAATCCATCAAAACTAGGAAACTTGAGTTTGATAACTCTTTGTTTACATCATTCAATTAGCAAATACTCGTAACCTAGATAATCATTAAATTCAAGTGTTTACATCTTTGTTTTTCCTAAATTTAGGAAATTGTGGGTTGTATTCTCAACATGTTTCATCACGTGAATGTTTCTTTTTGGTTTGAATCGTTGAAATATATTTAGGTTGGATGGAGTGTTGGGTTTTTCGGCCTTTTGAACCCTAATATCTTATTAAACCTTTGACATTTTATCTTAAAATCAATTGACAATAAGAAAAATTGCGCTTTCAAATTTTAATGTGGGTTATATTCTCAATGTGCTAGTATCTAGGTTCCAAAAGCTTCAAGACGAATTTACCATGGTGAAGTCAATTCCGAAGTTCAAGCTTTCATTTCAATTTGAAGGGACTTCAATCAACTACTCCATCGTCATGATCATCACAATTTTTTATTTTGGTTTTGATTATTTGACTTGTGATCGAGTAGTTGTTGCTCACGAATATTTACAAAGTTAACATCAATGTGTTGCTTTCAATTCAGCAAGTTTAAAGCTACCTCTACACATCTTCTATGTCTCCTAAAAGGATCCATTCCCACATGCGCTTTTAACATGTCCCTCTTCTTGTAATTTTTAAATGTCGTTGAAGCAAATGCATCATGTCCCCCTGATTTGTCATCACCGAAGTCACAGCAAAAAAAGATAACAAACCAAACAAAATAACCTCGCCAACGTGGTCCTTCTTTTTTGCCTTTACCTATTTCTCCTTCTTTCCCTGACGATCTCCCCCACCTTCTCTTTGTCTCCGCCGTCGGTCGTCGTCTCCCGTCGCTAGTCGTTGTCCCACCTCCATCGCTGGTCCATCATCCATCTGCCCCATCCTCCATCGGTCCCAACAAGCTTCCACCATCCCCCGTCATATCACATAATCCATCGATTCTTTTGATCACAAAATATTATTTATTTTGTAGTGAAATCTAAAACCGAACCATCTTAGTTAATTACATTGCTTTGCTTAATTTTCTGTTTTTTACCGTAGGCTTCACTCGCTAAGTTTTTAGTGCGAACTTGACAGCTCTCCCTAAAAACCTGGTCCGGAGTCCGGTCGTTAAGCTCTCTCCATCCGGCTTGTCCTCCTTTCAATCGATTCGACCTGCGAAGAGTTGCTTTTAAAGAATCTCTTCTCTGATCTTCCCTCCATATAGTCGGAGACAAAACCAACTCATGTTTCCACTCCATTTTCATTACGAAGATGTTTCACGTCAAGATCCGTTGCTCAAACCGAATCACGCCAATGTTATGGAAGTTCATGGATCATGTGAAATAAGAGTAGTTCCAAAGGCAGCACCTTCTTCTTTCATGATAAATAATGGAAAATTGGCTATGGAGATTCCGTACGGTCAGAAAATCATACACACTGCGGGCTACTTTTGTCGTCGATAGAAGTACGAAGGACCCGTCTCCCTCCTTAGCCTTATCTTTTTAGATAGTACTAAGTACGATCACACCAACCAAAATACCAGTTCGATGGGAAGACAAGGTCATCTTTACTATGACATGGACTTGTTAGCCCCAATTATGAATACTTCCTGGTCATATGAGGTCAAGGGTTCACAAACCAACCCAAACCCCCCATCCCCTTCCCCCCAATATTTAGAAAATTGGTAAATCACTGATTAAATTCACAAATCTGAAAAAGAGGTTTTATGTGAGATCGACTTGTACTCATCATTATTATATTTTTGTTATAATCATATTGAGTAAAGTAGTGCAAATTTCAATTTGTTGTGCCCACGACAACACCGAGCATCAGTCATAATTGAATTCCGACTCGATTTTTAGAGCAAGATGAGAAGGCAACATTCCTTAGCCGAGTCGAGTCAAAAGGAATTCGATCAAAAGCTGGCGTAGAGATAAACGATTTCTGCTGAAGCCTCAAAGCAACTCAGTCATCAATGGAAAGACAAACGAATTTCATACCTGACTTGAAGCAACTTAGTTATTAAATTCAGGGACATACTGATGGTCATAAGAATAACAATCATAATTATTATTATCCAATGACTAATTATGATCTACTAAAGATATAGAAAAATCTATAAATAAAAAGATTTAAGGGAATAATCATGATAATAATGATACTTATATAAATATCCTTGTTCTTCCATACATATGATTATCGCTAGGTAACCTTCTGACCTAAAACCTCTAAAGATATAACTTGACAGACAAGGTAATAAACTCCATAAATATAGAAGGTCCAGGCAAGACAGTGCAATCTCATATTCACTACCTCCACGACATCAACTCTATAGGTCTTGGTTATCGTGAGACCACCTCATCATCATCACAAGTACGCAATAACAGATGCATTAAGGAGCCAGAGCAAATGCTGGACCTTCTTGGGTTTCTTAATTTTTTGTTTTCTGCAATTTTCATTCCTTGGTATTAATGAATTTTATAACTAATCTTTAATTTAGATTTTACAATGAAAGCAATTGATTATTTTCCTAATAATTATTAATCTTAAAACATCCAAATACTAATAGTGTGAGTTAGATTCATTTCCTTTATCATCTTTTATATTACTACCTTATATACTTTAATTCAAGGATTGATTCTTAGACCTAATTTTACTAAAATATCACATTACCAATAAAATAATCTAAAATATTTATTATTGTGTATGGTTTTTGAATTCTTCCTTTCCCTTTCTTTTTCATTTTGAGATGATTTATGTATGCATCACTAGCTTCGTTTTTATAATTCATACACACCTAATACAGATAATTCATTTAATGCATAAGAATCGGTAATTTTATCTTTTTTTTCCTCAATGTTGGTTCACTTTTTTACGACATTAATAGTAAAAATAGACATAAATAGTCATTTTTCTTTGGTTAGATGCCGATGTAAATGTCTAAAAAAAATTCTTAAAGAAAAATTGACCCTCTAACTTCGTTCCTTGTATCTGCCACTGCAAGTATGTGATCATCATCAAAAGATCGACAATCCCCGTTCCATCTTGTAACTAGTTTCAGTACAAACAACTACAAATCAAACCACCTTGTCCGTTTTTTCCCCTCTCTTTCTATTGTCGTAGTTGCAAAACGTAGACGGAACCATGCAACCAAAAAGCTTCTTGTAATAAAACGGACTAGATTATTATCCTATACACAGGTTTTTTTAATGATCATTTTATTTTTCGTTGTTTATGATCTTTTTATATGTCAATGTGTTAATTAAATTATATATTTTGATTGTGATTGTGATTTTTTTTGATATGTTTTTATTTTGATTTTTTGATGTAGTTTTTTATTCATGTTGTTTTGTGTGTGTATACATAATAATTTTAGTAGGATTCTTCATAATTATTATTTTTATAATAAAAGGATTGTTCATAATCTTTATGGCAAAGATTCCTAATATTTTTTATTATAAAGATTATAATTTTTTTTTGTTTTTAATAAAATTTAATTTTCAAAAGATTGATGGTGTCATCTTCGCGTCCATGTTTTTTTTTTCACAAAATGGTTATATATATAATAGTTGTAGTAGGATTCTCTATAATCTTTTTATAAGAATAGGATTGTTTATAATTCTTGTACTAAGGTTTTCTTATACTTTTTAATATAAAAAGTAATTTTTTTGTTTTTAATAAAATTTAATATTTGAAAAAATTCAAGGCCATCAGAAAAAATTGATGACGTTTCATTTCTGATGTCTCATAAAATAGTTTTTTTTTTTTTATATAAATATAATAGATTTGAACTACTCAACTATATATTCTAAGAATAAAATAAAGCTAAAATTGATTGGGAGTCACGTTAGCTATTCAAAACATTCTTCGAATAAATAAATGCTAAAGTTGTTTAGGAGTCACATTAGCTTTGGAAAAAATGTTCATAGAATAAATAAATGCTAAGATCAGTAGGTGTCGCAACTGGCATTAGCTTATCAAAAGAATGCATGCTTACAATGTGACATACAGTGTGATTTCCTTTTCTTATATTTCCTCATTCGTATCAATGACATTCTTAAATTTGGAGATAATTATTATTCAAGGAGCCTCGCATGCAAAAAGAGTAATGCTAATCGAAGTCATATTAGGAATTATTTTTTGTTTATATTCATCGTTTTCTAATATCAGAAATTATGTCCTTATCATTTATAAGATTTATTTTGTTTTAATAATATCTTGATCTCAATTAAAAAAATAGATAACATAAATATCCAATTTGAAAACAATATTTCAAATAGGTGATTACGAATTTAAGACCAAGATATCCAAGCAAAGCTAGGCAATATTTTCCATATTAATCATGAGCACATTCATGGATTAAAAACTTAAAGCTGTCCACCCAAACCATCCTGATATGTTCTCCATTCATAGAATTGTCACATTTTGGGCAGTTCATGTGATTGCCAATGTGGATGAGAAAAAGGTGTCATGACAACGGCCACATGGTTATAACTCTTTATCTCATACACACTCATCATTTTCCTCAATAAAAACAATTTTGGGTTACCCGCGAAATCCAATCCCAAGCTCACTTTCAACGAATTCATGGGGTCCAATATTGCCCATCTTCTTGTTATCCTTGTTATCAACTAATAACATCCAAATGCCGTATCACAATTTAGAAGTTTATGTTACTAACATAGACGAGTTACCTATGTCCTAATCATGTATCCAATACATGCAACCTAGTGGACTGACCCTTACGCAGTCCAATATACACAAGAATCTCGAACATTAACATGTGTTCGCATGATCATAAATCTCATATACATGTCGTGTTATACTTTAACACACACGAGCTAGGACCCATCCTCGACGACTTACTTAAACCCTTGGTATTACAAGCAATCAGCTCGCTAATCAAACATTAGCTGTATATATCTTCTTTTCCCTTGCGTAATGTACATAAACATCTTAACAAAGAAAAACACATTCTACTCCATCACAGAAGCACAATCCAAAATTGACCCCTCCAATTTTGAATATCATTAATACTGAAATGCAAGTCTCCCTCACGATTCCGCCGCTCGAATCGTGAGGGAGACGGCGTATAGGGTTTTGGCGTTGGCGGCGAGGGGTCGGACGCGGTGGAGCCGATCGATCCTGAAACAACGGAGGATGAGGATCGGATCGAAGAATCGTCACAGGCGATTGAGGAAGGCGAGATCGAAGGAAGCGATTATTCGTCGCCGGATGAAGGGGAGGGTGGAGAGGAGAGTGACGGAGTTGGGGAGATTGGTGCCTGGTTGTGGGGGAGTGGTGGAATTTGGGGAGTTGGTGGCGGAGGCAGCGGATTATGTTGCTGCGTTGGAAATGCAGGTGAAGGCGATGGCGGCGATCGTGGCGGCGCTCGGCGGCGGAGGAGGACTGGTAGGGGAAGGGTCAAGGTTGTAAACTAGCACATGAAGGGGCATTATTTTCCTCTTCTTCTTTTTTTATTTTTTTTATCGTGGGGTTGCAATAATTACTACGAAGGAAATTACAATACTCATATCAAAATTTTAAAAAAATCATTTAAAAAAATTAAATTATAAAATAACTAGATTAAAAAAATAAGTGAAAAGGGCTGCATTTTCCAAGATTTAGGAAACAGTTTATTAAAAATAAGATATAGTTTGATACAATCATCATAACAATATTAAAATCATCCTCGTTTTTCCTTATTAAAAAAAGGATAAGTTGATGTAAAAAATAAAACAAAGCAAATGTAAAGTTCATCAATTTGAAAAGATTGAAGAATCTATATCGAGAGAATTAACAATAAAATAATACACGAACTTAGAGTGTAAAATCCGAGTATCGAGAAAAAATCACAATACACTACCACACCCCATTATAGCAAAGCATTATGTAAAAAGATGATTACAAATCGTATTATATCGTTCTTATCTCATCAAATTGACTGATAATTATATTTATAGACTTACTAAAAAAAATCAAAATAAATCTAATCTTGCAAACGAGCATAAGGCATAGTTTATTTGCCTAATCGGATCGTGCATAGTGCTCCCAGCCAAGCAATCCGCACGAAAGAATGTATGGCACACGGCCTCCCAACCCGTATCTAAATGCGCACATCCCTTGTTGATAGTCACTCCATCTTTCATCACACAATCATATTAAATAGTCACTTCGTGCTTAGCATACACGGCTATGCCGTATCACCTTAACTTTCTTCACACATAACATAAACACGATTATACATCATACTAGATAACCGGTTTATTTTTCGGAGATGTTGTCCCGGGCCCCCTAGGGGAAGCTACCCTAGACCCACGTCCGTTCAATTGGGAGCGGGAACCCTGTATTGACTTAACATAGCGTACATCAGTCGAGGATATGAAATAGTTGACAATCTCAACAATCTCCCATTTGGTGAATGCTTCACACAAATAGATATCACCCCACTAGTTAAACGCTTCAAATCAACTTCAGTCACACAATAACTAAACTACGAATGACTAACTGCCTTAATCAAGAAATTTACACTGTTCAAGGACATATCAACCTTTTCCAATAGCATTGTCTTCTTCTTGATCTTCTCACGGATGAAATGATATTGAATGTCGATTTGATTAGTACGAGAATAATGCCTCGGGTTTCTAACCAAATAAAGAGCTTCCCTGACTATCACACTTCACCTTCAACGGTTCTACCTGAAAACCAAGCTCACTACTCAGTGTTGGTAACCTCACAGCTTCCTTACTGGCATGAGTCAAAGTCATATACTCAACTTGTGTCGATAATAGTGCTAACACACTTTGTCTTCTACTCATCCAACTCACCGATGTACCAAACAAGATGAAAATATATCCATTGGTAGACTTTCTTTTATTAATGCCACCTCTCCAATCTACATCAACATAGCCTTCTAACCAAAACTTGTTCCCATTATCCGTACATTCGAAACACAACATAAAATCTAAAGCTCCTTAAATATACATGAGAACTCTCTTCACGGATGACCAATGCTCTTTGTCGAGATTTGACATGTATCGATTTAATACTCCCACTCTATGGGCAACACCAGGTCGCGTGCTCACCATAGCATACATAAAACTAGCTACCACACTTGCATATAAAACATGTGATATTTCTTTAACCTCTTCAGCTGTTTTTGGACACTGCTTTATAGAGAACATAGTAATTGATATGGGAGAACTTTGTGGTTTGTAGTCCAACATGTTAAATTTCTTCAACACATCTTCAACGTTCTTCTTTTGACCCCACCATAAAATTTTTCTAGTATAATCACGAGTAATTTGCATCCCCAAAATAAAGTTCGCGAAGCTAAGATCCTTCATCTCAATATTCTTCACAGATTTAATCAGCTTCATGTAGTTTTCTATTGGTAGCATATCATTTACATATAGCAGCAAATAAACAAACTTTTTATTGATTTTTTTCATGTAGATAAAATGATCGGACTCATTGCGAATGAAACCAAGTTGTAGAAGACACGTATCAAACCTCTGATACCAACACTTACGAGCCTCCGTAAATCCATATTGTTGGGGGTTCTTTTTCTCAATGGATTAAACAAAAAAAGGAGAAGAGATACAAGATTTAAGTGAAAACCCCCTCGAGGGGAAAAAAACCCCACTGCCGTCGACGAAATTGAATATGAAAAGATGATATATGGAGTTCTGATTACATGGGATATTTTTAGCCCCAAAATAAAAAATTTAAAAATTTAAATCTAATTAATCATCATTGAATCCCAATGCAGGACCATGACTCATCGCGCACGACCATGTCAAGGCCGTGCTTCGCAACTTTTGAAAGGAGCCGCGCATGGCAATACCGACCACGTACGGCCATGCCTGTCCGTTCCTGTAAATACACATAAAAAGCTCACAAGACTCTAAATCACGACCATCCAATACAACTCTCCCACCTGGGATTGATTTCCAAACCATTTATCAACCTTAAAACATCATTGATGATCACTTGCTAACTCACATAGCAAGATCAATAAAAGTTGAACGGAACTTAAGCGTGTTCATTGTAACTGACTTGGTAAACATGTCTGCACAATTATCTTTCGTAGCAATCTTCACTAGCTCAAAGAAATCATCTTCAACGGGATCTCGGATAAAATGGTATCGAATGTCAATGTACTTCGTTCTAGAGAGGTAAGCATAATTCCTTGCCAAATAAACTGGACTATGTTGTTACACTGCAGTTTGCATTCAATCTATCAATGTCTCACTTCTTTTATGAGATCTCTCAACCAAATCAACTCCTTACACGCTTCTGAAAATGTCATGTACTTCTTTTTAGTTACGACAACGACATCATCTTTTGCAATCTAGACACCCACGAGATCGCACCACTGCTAAGAGTAAACACATACCCAATTAAATTTTTTCTCATATGGATGTCACTTGTCATGTGAGAATCCAAAAACCCATGCAATCTCAACTTTGCCCCATTGAAGAAGACATGTTCCCGACTCGTAAATCAAAGATCAATAATGTTAAGTCAGATTTCAGATGAGATAACCTCACACTACTAAAACTTCAAAACGGCAAAGTCAAAAGCGAAAAGGTAAAACCCGAGAATTACATGCTTCAATTAAAAAAGGAAAAAGTATATAGTATAGAAATAAAACCCCCAAGGACATACCCTCCGGGTCAGAAATCCTAAAGAAGATTACGACAAGCATCCCCCACTTTCCAACCTCCTATTCTTCGTCCAACGAGAGGGTCTTCTTTGAGTTGAACACTTCAAGGTCGAGGATCTCCTTGAAAGCATATTCATAGAACATGTTGAAGAACTTCTCCCCGAGCTTCTGCTTGAGCTATTTTTTCTTCTCTTTGAAGCCATCTTTGGAAGCATCCATGGCTTGGTTATGCTCGGTATACCCCTTGTCAAGCTCTTCAACCTACGCTGCAAGAATGGCCATTTGTTGATCCTGGGAATTAAAGGCAGCCTCGTGCTCCTTGAGCGCTTTGGCCTGCGCCGGCCCACATGGCTTCTCGGAGGGCTCATTGAGAGGCCTGGAGGACGACCTGTATCTTGGATGTCGACTTCGAAGACATTTCCCAGTAACATGCCTGCTCGGAACACCAAGACACCATCGAAAAAAAAAAAGAAACCAAGTCAAGACCCAAAAAAAAAAAGAAAAAGAAAAGAAACACGAGCCAAACGAAAGATGGAAAAATGGATCACTTACCTAGAAGAGCTCATTATAAGTTTGACGAGCGAACTTCGTCAGAACCTAGCGCCCGTACTACTCCCTCCTATCCTTTGAAGGACCATGTTGTATATTGCCTTCCGAGCATCGAACTTGGGATTATGGCAAGAGATCCCGTCGTGACAATACCCATATAGACAATAGTAACGGGTAGCGGGGAAGGAGGTAGTATCTATTACGTCCCCAAACTCTCCGTGGAGGTCGTCTGGGCCCCTATCTTATCGTAATCTCAGCCTCGGTGAGGCAGCAATAGTTATCCGACAAATAGAGCCACTTGTAGGAGGGGCTGATTTCAATAGGGGAACCTCAAGCACCCGTTGGGACTCGGATTCTGCCTGAGCAGATATCTGCATTAGAGACCTGGAACCTAGGAGGTCTTTACGCGGTAGTTTTTTTTTAGGACATTTCAATGGAGGGGCCTCCGACACCTCATCCTAGACCACGACCTTCTCCCTGGCCTCCGAATCCTAGGTTGGGGTCCGTTTTAGTAGAGGAGTCGAGGCTAAAGCTGGACACTTTACGGCTCTCCAAGAAGCCATGTTACTCATGGACATCATCTCTACGGGCAGTGCAAAACGGCAGAAAAGGGAAGGAATAGGACGCGGTTAGATACACACCGAGTTTAGAATGTCACTCACCAACAAAGTCGGGACCCACTAAAATCGTGTTTCATCATCTCTTCCTCAATGAGAATATCATCACAGTCGTATTTCTCTTAGTCCTCGGGAGAATCTGTGTCGGCCTGGCTCAACCTTGGTTTCTTCAAAGCTTTGAGATTCGGGTCCTGACCCATGAGTTGAGAAAGCCAAAGCCCAGTCAGCTTTTCGCTCCATCTATAAAAACCACGACTTGTAACCCTTGTGTTTCTCGGGAATTCGTTCAATGAGTTTCTTCCAAGGGTAACAAGCCAGGCTAAACTATCCAGTTTTTTTCTTAGAAACCTGAAAGAAATTGAAGAAGAACTTGAAAATAATAAAGGAACTCGGGACCTCGATTTTTAAGACAGCAAGGTAAAAAGTTGAGATCTGTCATGCTATATAGGGATGAATTGGAAAGGAGGGGAACTCATGAAGGTAAAGACTGACTCCATGAAAGGAAGGACTAAAAAATGGAAACTCCCCTTCAGAGTGTCAGTATAGAAAGTAAGGAACTGAGCGTAAAAGGTAGTGTAAGTGTATGTTTCGTAGAAGGTAGAATTCAAAAGACCTAGGGACTTGAAACTCGACGTAAAGGGTAAGACTGGCCTTGTTAGTTAAGCATGTGGGACACTTTTTAGGGTGTCTAGGGCGGGTACGAAAAAGTTATGTCTCTGAATTATACAGAATATATAGTTTGTTTTAAAAAAACATTGGTATTACATACGTATATCAGATGGATTTATTTTAATTATACGTATTTCTTACTAACTATAGACTCTAGGGCCACCTTGACTCAATATACCTTTGGGGGCCGGACGAGAAGTACCGACCTGGGCAGCCTCGACAGCCTTGGGAGTCTCGTGGACCACCTCGCCCTCAGTAGCCTCCATATTCCCTGGATTACTCTCAAGAGAGTCAGGAATACCCTCCCGAATGGAATCGTCCCCTGAAGAGGAAGAAGAAGAAGGTTGGTCATCATCCCTGTGTCGGGATTCAGCCCCATCCCAAGTAGAAAAGGATGAACATCCCTTTCCCCGGAGTAGAAGGCATGGACATGCTAGTGTCGTCTAAAGTCTTGGGAGCCTTTCTACATCTAGCCCTCCTAACTAAAGGAACCTCGTCTTCGTACCCATAGTCAGTGAGTAGTTTGAGAATTCATGGTTAACTTGTGGAGGTGAAAAAGATCTCGAATGTGAAGTCTATTCATCGACTTGGAAGGGAAACACCGAACTTGGGTAAAAGATACTAACTTCGTGTGAGAGAACGTCGAGCTTGAGGATTGGAGGAGAACAAAAGAGAGAGTAAACGACAAAAAGAGGATTATCTAGAGGATTGGCTCATCCCCCTTTTAGCTTTTGGCGGGAAATCGTGGAAGTTCGCCAATAGGAAAGTGCCACGTCATACCACCTGGCATCCGCCACCTTGTCTTCATGACGTTATCATTATTGACCTCGATTCCCACGTAATATTTTGAATTCCAACATTATAACGTCGCCATTAATGACATCAAATTCCCATATCAGTTAAGATTCAATCTTATCCTCACAAACACCTAGAAAGGATAAGGATGAACTCGGGTCAGACTCGACAAGAAAGCCAAAAGCCGGGAGACGAAGTCAGTCAAAGCCATACTTTAGAATGGTGCAAGAAACCTAATGGGACAAGGAAAATGCTATCCAAGTACGAAATTCGACCCGTGCTGTGCTCCCGGCCTGAACTCGTCAACTCAGGACTTGGGGAGAAGTGTTGGAATAAATAAACACAAATTCTGTGGACTAAGGGTCCTTACAAAGACACAACATCATTAAGTTAAAGGGATATATGAGAAAAGACTAAATCACATCTTATGAGTGGATAAGTCACTTATCTTCTAAAAAAAATAATATATATCCATCATAGAAAAGATGAATATTGTATTATAAATATTCTCATTCACAATTCAAAAAAGTAAAATTTTTTGCATCCTACTCGATCATTATATTTCTATTTATTCGATAAGGATTGACTTAAGTATCGAAGTCTGCCCTCGAGAGTCATCATTTTAGGTCCGACTAATCGGACTTTTTAAGTTTTGTTTGTATAGATTTTTTTTATGTCAGAACCAGAACCTAAGCACCAAAATTTCACTACACAAAATACATGGACTCAAAAAACCATGCCTCCTACGAATTCACACAAACAAATTGAATTTGACATAATTATTTGTTTGATTTCCATAAGCACTCTTTGTTTATAAAGATCTGCAATCTTTGATGTGTAACTTGAAACAACCTTTCACTCGTGCTACGAAAGAGATCTTAAAGAAGAAAAAATAAAAGATTATAGAATTTCAACAGAATTTTTTCAGTAAAATTGCACCATTTTTTTATGTTGTCATGTGTCCCAGTATTAATAACATTAAGCTAAGCAACTAATTGTTGATGGTGCATACCAGTGAGCATCAAGATAATCCTACTAAGTTATTGTTGGAATTTGATGTACTTTCTCGGCTCATTTTAATTGTAATTGTTTGATCCGACACGTAATTTTATATGTGTGTTGAATTTTTATGAAATTTAATGAAAAAAGAATATTTTTTCAGTTGTAGTGAGGTTTAGAAGAGAGAATGATAGAGAAGAAGGAAAAAAATGATGAAATAATTTGATTATTTTAATATAAATTGATTACTAAATAATGAAATAATAAAAATGTCATAAATAAATCGGGGCTGGCTCATAAAATGTGTTTGTAAATAAATTGGGATGGAAAGAGTATTTTTTTTTATTTCATTTTGATCAAACATTTTAATGTTGGAACATATTTGATATTTAATGTGCTTTAAAATTTGGCTTAAAAATGTCAATTCTTTTATTTTCAATTGTTTGTTAAAATCGAAGGCTTAAAGTTTAATGATTTAGAATATAAATCAATCCCCTTTATGTTTGTCTTTAAGATTGAAGTCATGGTCAAGTCACCGAATGTTCTAAAAGTTTTATTCCTTATAATTTTTCATATTCCAAATCATTGTATTTGGTTGGTTACGTTCATCATCATCTATCATTATGATGTGTTAACATAATGATGTTGTCCGACTCGGTCATTTGGTTCGTTATCAATTGCTAATGAACATAATCTCGTTATTACTAAACGTCACCATGATATGCATTTGTATCACTCGTTAATTCACGAGAGGTTATCTTGTCCAAACGATGAAGAGTTTAACAATCGCTTCATTAATGATGAGTGCTTATCTTGCCCAAACGAGGGACATAACGACTTTGGTCTTTATGCGGTGTTGGTTCTATTGTCGTCTAGGCCTTTGTCCGTCAGCCCATATGACACCACAATGCGGCCAGCCTAATGTGAAACTTTCGCGTTGTTCGGCCCAGAAAAGTGAAACGACCATTTTTCAAAACCTTGAGATGTCGCATTGTAACACCCAGCTCACATGTAGCATGTTTTTCGGCAATTTAACACATGGATGAATAAGACAAAGATCCTTTAGTGTCTCAAGTCCATAAGTTGCCCATTTCAGACTCAAAAGTGTCATTGCGTGGTTCATTAAAGCTACACCTTTGAGAAAAGGAACAATAGGATAAGCAACAATAAGATTTGACATAATTCAAATTAGAGAAATGTTTTTAACACTCTTCGTATAAATGCACTTTCTGTGATTGGTGGGAAAAAAAAATATTAATAGAACACACACAACCAAGAATTAATTATCATAAAAAACCCAAAAGGGAAAAAAGTGTTCAAAAAAAAAAAAAAATAGTGTACAAGAATGTATTTAATTTTTCTTTGAATCATAAATCCTATAGGCTGTGTGTGTTTTGTAAACTTGTAATGCTAACCGAGAGTATCAATTCCATGATCAAAAAATGTTTGAAAATCAATAATAACACTTCTTGATTTCCATAAGTTCTCGAATCCGTGCGATTCCCGTAACAACAAAATACAAGCAGCCCAACCAATCAAAGATCATTTCATCAACTAAAGCCACCCAAGCAACAAATTGAATGTCTTCATTTTCTATTTTATTTTTCTCTTATTGTCAAAAGCATAGAGATACTTTTTCTATCAATTTTATTTTATATAAATAATAAAATTATTTATAATATAAAATAATCAAATATTATTTTACGTAAAACTATCATAAAATATTAATAATAATTTAAATTATTTATTTAAATTTTAAATCAATAACCTAAAATTTTCTTAAATCAAGAACGAAACTTCTCCACACGGATTGTTGGATAACACAGCGGTGACAAGGAGAGAATACAAAATCTAGAGCAGAAATTTCGAACAACCCTTTTTCTTCCCTATTTTCATCACTCCAAAAGTAATGAGAATGAAAAAAAAAAAAAAAAAAAAAAAACACAACAAAATATCAAACCCTTACAACACCCCAATCACGTGACATCAAATCCCTCAATTTAAAACTTGCCGCCGCCGTCAACGACCACCACCATCACCGACCCTCAGATCGTGCATCCACACAAAAGATAGAACGAGCACACCACCGACACGAGCGCGATCGACTCGACGGCGCTCACCACGGACCAGTAAACATCATCAACGATCGTCAGACGCAGGATCGCGTCCGGCAGTCCGATCAGAACCCGCGGATCCACCCAAGATCTGTAAGAGGAGAAGATGGTTAAGTTATACGGGTTCGGGATCGGGAGGTGAGAAATGGTCCGGTCTAGCCACCGCGTCGCCGACCACGACCATCGCGTGAACGGCATCGGGGAAGATACGGTGGAGAGATGAGCAGACTTAGCTAAAACCTTTGAGTTGAGAGTCACGAGATAATCGATTTTTCTGGGTCGGGAAACAGCGAATTATGAGGTGTGGTGTGGTGTCTGTCGGGTGGAGATTCCAGATTAGTCGTCGTGGGAAATTATTGATTCGGTGGATGTTTGGGCCTGGGCTGGGCTGGTGGTGATGAGTCATGAGAAAGTTGTCTGGGCCTTATCGCACATGTAAAAGGTTAATTGGGTTAAATTATCATGTGCCCAATGCAAGATTAAGAGGATGGTTTGGTGTACTATACCTTGTGTCACATGCGCCCAAGTTTACATCTCATATTTAGTTTTGCGAATCTATGCAATCTTTGGTGGATATGAGCCAGGTCTGGCTCCACGAAGTTTATATTCCTTCTATTTTATAATTCTTATAATAATTATATAATTATATACATATATAAATGTAAATTTTATTTTCATATCATATCATGTTTGATTGTCTTACAACATATATTACGTTAAAATACGTAACTTATATAATCATTGATATTTCACGATAAATTTATAAAAACCTATGTCTTATCGTCGTTGTATACATATCAAATTTTACATCGATATATATACCCGATCAATCTGTTGCGAGAATTTCAGTACAAAGGTAATATTTAATTAAGGACGAGCATATGACGTATTCGATATTTGATCTTTCCGTTATACGAGTCAAATTTTTAATTAGAAAATATGTAAAGTCCAATTTTTACGTGTTTATATTCGGACTGAGGGAGAAGTTCGTTTCAAGCATGTAATGGCTTCTATTTGATGTCTATTGTTAAAGCAACAACAATTTTGAAATTTTGATGGGTTTGAAATGAATAATGACGTAAAGTCTTCAATTTGGTGGATTTGTTGTTGCTTGCTTCTATTGGATCGAAGCCCATGTCTTGCATTTAATGAGATCTGAATGGGCTTCGATCCACTCACACATAAATTATCACGGGCTTAGATTTTCAATACCGTGCGGGCACTTAGACGACGCACTTGTCTTGTTGTTAAGTTCAGCTTTTTTCTGCCTATAACTCTAGCACAAGACATAGGAACGCTAGCAAACATGAGAGACGCTTGGAGAATGCTTGTAGGCTTAAGCCTTTGTTTGATATCAATTAATGGATTTGTGGATGCCTTACACTTGCTTCCCCAAAGGGGTATTTATAGTGTCTTACCTCCTCCATGGACGGTTGAGATCACTTTGACCCTACTGTTCTAATCCCTTATTTAGAATTCTCTACAATATTCACAAGAGAACAATCTAGATATTTACAATCCTAGAATTCTCTAAAATGGCTCTAGAGAATTCTTGACAAGCCTTGTGTTTTCAAGAATGGTTCTAGAGAATTCTTTAGTCTTCTCAAACCTTGTGGAGCCTTTCGGAATTTGTCTTGACATGGGTTAGGCTCCTTATATATTTATCCCATGTCATTCCCCCACCAATAAGAGCGACGCCCTTGTTACGTCCCTGGCAGTAAGCCTCAATGTTGTCTTTGTTCTTGTACAAAGACAACTTCTGCTTCTAATTTGTCTTAACCTTAGACAAGTGTTTCCAATACGTCAAATTCTCCATGTGCCTCGAATCCTCATCCGCCCCTTTTTTCTCCTTCTTGGCTACCTTAGCCAAGTGTTCTTGGGTCATCTCGAACTTCTTTCGTCAACCTTTGGCATAATGATAGGCACTTGGACTCTTTTTGGCATACGGCTTTCCTTTTTTGTTTAGCGCCCGACATGGATTGCACCTTGAAGCAACCCACCATGCTTTATTTGGAGTTCAACCAAGACACCATATGGAGCCTTCGAAAATTGGGTATGTCCCAAATACAACTTCTTCACTTTTCTCCATCGCTCCTCCATCTTAGGAGGCATCCTCAGATTGGGATTCTTGCACCTTCTCACTCGATCACATTGCCCATCTTTATTTTTGGTGTCAAGTCCTCTGGCAACATGGATATCATGACTTCATTTTCCTCCAACAATTTCAACCTTTTCAAAACCCATGGTCAGTTGCATGGCTGAAATTGATTTTGTTTTGGGGGACCCTTTTTGAATAAAAGGCACAATGGCAGGTTTTTCTTCCTCACAGATGCACATGGCGTTAACATATAGAAGAGACATCGCCTTCACCTTTTCCATGAACTTCATACTAAGAATTATGGCATATTCGTCCAAAGGAACAATAAAGAAGTTTAGAAGTCTAGTCCACATACCATGGCTAACCTTGACGTTTTGAACGACACCATGTATCTTTTTAAGAGAAGACTTTACCGTTTTAAGTCATCCATCTTTCTTTTCATACTTGATGTCCAATCGGTCCGTTTTCTTGAACTCCAAGAAGTTGTGTGTAACACCCGTATCAACCAAGACTTTAAATTCTTGCCCTCTAACTTTGATTTGCATAAACAACAGCTCATTCTTGGGTTTGGGCAATTCAACTTTAGCGGTGATGGCATTAAGAAGTTACAAGGAACCTATCTTTTGTTCCTCTTGTTTCCTTGATTCTTTTTTCCTTTCCGCAATCATGGTCGAAAGAGCATTCTTCTTAGGAAAAACATACGTAAGGTGTGGTTCCATACAAAGAAAATATTTCAAGGGTGGTTTATTACCACTCTTGTAATCCTTCTTTCACTTATGGAACTGCTCCTTTGCCTTGTGGGGCTTGGATGCTCATTTGTTTCCATGGCCATCCTCTCCCTCATTTTCACTGTCATGCTCCTTTAGCTTTAACTTATGCTCGGGCATCTTGTATTCCACAAGACTTTCAGCAAGGGACATTGCTCTGACAAGGTCTTGTGCACCCCGTCGTTCTAGATCCAACCTTGTCCAAATGTTCAAGCCATCCATAAATGCAAAGAAGGTTTCAAAGTCCGGATACTTTGAAATTTTCAAGAGCAACTTTGAAAACTCCTTCACATAATCCCGCAGGCTTCCCTTATGCGTGAGATGCCTAAGTCTACTCCGTGCTTCCCGCTTGGCACATTGTGGGAAAAATTGCTTCTTGAGCTCCCTTTTGAAGTCATACTATGTATCGATGGTGCAAGTTTCCTTTTCAACACCCCCAAACTGTCGTCTCCACCACAGTTTGACGGTATCATCAAGATAGAGCGTCGTATTGTCTATCTTGGTGGCATCTCCCGGGATGCCTAAAGCCTTGAAATATTGCTCCAACCTCAATAGGAAATTATCAATCTTCTTCGTATTCCTAATGCCATTATATGTTTTCGACCTAGTAACATCCACCCTTGAAGGAGTAGGAGTTGGGCAAGACGTTGATGCACCCTTGTGTTGAGTCATCGTAATTTTGACAAGGGTCATCTCTACCTTTAAGTTCCAATCTCCGCCCTAACCCGCATGAGCTCCTCCTTAAGAGCAAGATTTTCCAAATTAAGGAATTAAGTTCACCAAAGAGAGAAGTTCGTAGAGCTTCACTTAATTTGGAGTAACCCTCAGCGACTAAGTTCAACCGGCCTTGTAACTCTCCACGAAGTACCCCTCACCACAACATGAGTAAGCTCGCTAGACGTCTTTACTCGAGCGCAACCTTTCCCACGAGCAACCTTTAACTCTGATACCACTTTATCACTTGCTTAGATTTTCAAGACTGTGCGGACACTTAGACATGTTTGTCTTGTGGTTAAGTTCAGTTTTTTTCTTCCTTGTGACTTTAGGACGAGACATGAGAATGCTAACAAAGATGAGAGACGCTTGGAGAATGCTTGTAGGCTCAACTGTTTGTTTGATATCAATTGGTGGATTGGTGGATGCCTTACACTTGCTTTCTCAAAGGGGTATTTATAGTGTCTTACTTCCTTTATGAACAGTTGAGATCACTTCGATCCTACGGTTACAATCCTTTATCTAAAATTCTCTACAATATTCACAAGAGAAGAATCTAGATATTTACAATTCTAGAATTCTCTAGAATGATTTTAGAAAATTCTTGACAAACCTTGTATTCTCTATAATGATTCTAGAGAATTCTTTAACCTTCTCAAGCTTTTCGAAATTTGTCTTGACATGGGTTAGGCTCCTTATATATTCAGCCTATGTCAAAGTGGATGGGCCGAGCCACCTCTCGCTCAATAAGACAATCTCATTTTCTAACTCCAACCCCAATAAATAAATACACATTCTCTTGCATTTAAATTATAATAATGTATCATCATTCAAATAAGAAAATTAGGTTATTAATTAAGAGTTATAATTGTCGTAATAATCAATACTTTGCTCTTGATTATAACATATATTATAAATTATCATTAATAATAAAAATACCCATGTCATGTAGTCAACTACAAATATGAGTATGATGAGATGTCATGTCTTGATTATACATTTACATTAAAGTAAGGCCTGACCTATAACGAAGTTAACCCTTCTAGTTTGACGAGAGGAAGAAGGGGTTTTTTTTCCTTTTTTTTTGGGGGGGCCTAAACGAAAGGGTTGTTTCTAGAATTCTATCTGTTGGTATAGGCTTGCGGTGTACCCCACCTGTCATTCCCCTGAATTTTGGCATTGAAATCTCGACTGTTTCACAACTTTCATTTATTGTGCTGCTACACTTTGCATCGCCAAAAAGGTCAGCGATCTTGTCAGGTTTTATAACATTGGTTTCACTTGACATGTGTTTGATCAATATAAAAATAAATTATAAATTATATATAATATTATATTTATAATTTAAAATTATACATAATGAAATCTCAAATTATAATTTAAAACAAGTTATAACATTGCTCAAATTATAATGAACTATGATGAGAATATAGGCAGTTGCATCATATGCGTGGTTTACCAAAAATGAAATTGAGTGAGATGAAAACTAGTAAGCTGGTTCTCGTTGGGAGTCACATTTATTGTCATGACCAGTGCGGGGCTACCGTAACTAAATTATTGCTTGCTTTGTTAATACTAAGAACAATTTCACTACTAATAGTTGTACAATTGCAGTGCTACTTTGTCGAATCGAAATTAATTACTTACTACACAAGGATACAAAAAAACTGTTGAAAGTAAAAAATTTAAAACCCACACGATTCTGATAACTACAAGTTGTAAAGTGGATAAAACATTTAGTCTTATTTCTACTATATATATAAAATTGTCAACATTCTGAAAACTATTCTTACAACTACCCTTACCTTAATTTTTTGATCAAGGAAACCTATATGAAATAGTCACACACATATAGAACAATCGATATCGTGAAGGGGAAAAAATAAAAAGAAAGAAAAAAGAATAGAGTTACAAAACTCAATTACGAGGCTTTGCTTAAGAAACGAGCTCCCGATAACTTGGATCTATACGGCATACATATGATAGGCATTAAACTTGCATAGAGAAATTTTTGTCAACTCTCAGCATCTTTTAGCATGAGCAAGTCACATGTCTAGACTAAGGTTGAAGATAAGAAGTGCTTTGGTACTATTATCCGAAAAGCGATATGTTGAGAGTGGATGGAGAGCTCACAAAGACAACGATATTATAAAAAAGCTAATTCTCTATGTCAAACAAAAAGCAAATATGTACCCGCCAAATAATGGGTAGAGTGACAACTAATATCTTCCTTGTAAGCAAGAAATTTATAGAACCATGAAAAAAAACATTGACAACGTGTAACATAACGATTCACCAAATCCGTCCATGACCTAAGTAAATTGCGGATCAAGTAACCTAATACTTCCTTCACTAGCATTAAGAGGAATACAGATGAAATCATGGAATCTATGTAAAATTGATGACTTGGATCACGAAACCACTTTGATTTGCTAGATAATTCAACAAACTTGAACAATATGGCTTCATATATAGGTACTAGAAATGATATCCAAGTTTACAAGTTACACACATAATAATTGAGGTAAAACCAAGAAGAGTGACAAAGCCCATACCATAGGGGCATGATTGAAAATTTCCAATCCTTCAAGGGCAAACTCATATCTCCCTAACTATATATACCATGAGCCCCCCTATTCATCACTTTCCACCGTAACTTCATCACCATTCCATTCTCACATTCTCATCGCAAACAAGAACACTCAACAAAACCAACAAGATCAGATCCAAGAAAGCTAGCAAGCTATGACGTTGATCACAGAAGAGATCAGAGCCAAGGCGACGATCTACCACGGCGAGGAGGCGTGCCAAGAGAAGAAGCAGTTCCTACTCAAGGAAGTCGGCCTCCCGGACGGACTCCTCCCCCTACAAGACGTGGTGGAATGCGGATACATCGAGGAGACGGGGTTCGTGTGGCTGAAGCAGAAGAAGAAGACCGATCACAAGTTCGAGAAGATAAACAAGCTCGTATCCTATGCCACCGAGGTCACAGCTTACGCCGAGCCCTGTAAGATCAGGAATCTAACTGGCGTTAAAGCAAAGGAGCTGTTGTTTTGGGTCACCATATCTGAGATCACTATCCCTTCTCCTAATGGCGATAAGGTGACATTCAAGTCCTCGGCAGGGCCGTCCAGGACGTTCCCTGCCGCGGCCTTTGTTCTTGAGAAAGGAAAGGAGGTGAAGAATGAGAAGATCGGTGCAGGTCTCCTTGATGGTATGGAGGACAAAGCGGGGGTTGTGGAAGGTGCCGGCGGTGCCCTACCTGAGATTGTAGAGGTCAAGGAGGTTTAGTGCTGCTTGGAAGAGATTCATATACAATAAATCAAAAGTGATGATGTCTAATGAGAGAGTTATGGTTTGTGTTCTTGGTTTCCTGTTTTCTTTTTCTGGGTTTTATTGGAGCTGAATTGTTCAATGTCCAATGAAATGCTTGGGCGATGTTAATTATTGAAGTGGTGTCATTGGTTAATGCTGTAATGTGGCAAAAAAAATGTGATGTTTAATGACACAGCCAAAGTAGCGAAGAACACTATGGGTAAGAATTAAAGGTCTATTAAGCTGAATACTTCCAAAAGAAATACTTACATTAATTGGTTTGACAGAAGAGGAGGAGGCGATCAATGTCGGATCTTGTAGGGTGACCAGCATCGAGTAAATAGACAAACGACAGCTTCAAATCCAAACCCTTATAGAAGAAACACAAAACAGAGATGTTAAACGAGCTCAGCTTTATTCTTAGTATATCATCCTTTCACTTCCACAGGATATAACGAGCAGACAATGTAGCGGGAGATTCATCTGTGGTTAAAGCACATGATTTGAATGAAAATGAAATGCAAAATGCAGACAATGTCATCTTCTTCATGTCAGTAAAGTATATAAAACATCAGATGGACCATTCTGCTACATCGGTGTAGGCTTAAAGATGAAGACGATGACAAGTATTTTCCTGCACTGTCAATGCAACACACCGTCTTTTTGATAGGTATATGAAGTACCTCGAGATCATTGTTGTACATGAATAATTATTTCCATATCCCGAAAGACCTTAACTAATCCTGCAGAAACATCTTAGTCGGAGCATACAGCATAGAATGAAGATAGTAATTATTTTCGACATTTATTCGTACGTTAGTAGTTCAGTGAATTGTTACAAATTTATTCTTTTTTAATTCTGATTAGCTGCAGATTCCTCCGATATTTAACCACATAGGAGTAATACTTCCTATCACAGAACATGTCAAACCCTCAGCCCTCTTACACAACAATCCCCTTCAACCAGTGCCATCACATCTCTTCAACCCACTAACCCCAGCACAAATTTCCATCTAAACCTCACAAAATAAAAAAACTTAACCGGAGATCGAGAGGCGGCGGCGGGATTGGTGAGTGAGATCGAGAGGGTTGAGTTGCCCCCGGAGAATGGCACGGGAAAGGGTGGGTCTGCGATGGAGCATTTTGGGGGTTAATTATTCCAAGCTCAAATCTGTTTTTGTTCGATATTGTGCTTGAAATTGGAATATTTTGTTTCAAAAAATTTTAAAAAAATTTTAAATTTTTTTTGGAATACTAATCCGTAAACATGTGCAGATTATAAAAAAAATAAAAAAATCCGTAACCTGTATGAGATGAATAATTACATTAAAATAAAATGCTAAATATTATTCAAAGTGAAACAATATATCAATCTATGTTATTTTTAACTCTATTCGTTTTATTATTATTTACTGAATAATAAAGTATTTTTAACACTGAATAAGAAAGTATTATTTATTACATATTTTTATTATTAAATAATATGAAAATTTTTATTTTTAATCAAGGATATATTATATTATGTAATTTTTTCTATTTTTGATTTTTTAGGATAAATTTTTAAAAAATTATTGTTCCCTCGTTTTGCAAATCATTCATAATTCATTTCACGATCTATTTTATTAACTACTCGACATTCGTTATATTTTTCATTAAGAAAAACATATATAAATTGTTTTTATATTTATTTTAATTTTTTTGGGATGTTACGTAGGAGAATGAAAAAGAAAAGGAAAGATCTATAATGAAGAGGGCTAAATTATTCTAAACTCATGTATGAGAGCAAAAATATTATTATAATAATATACAATTTAATAAATATTTTTTTCATATTAAATAAATAAATTAATTAAATATAATTATTAATAAAAAAACACTTAAATATCAAAATTTAAACTTTTTTACACCCCCTCTTTCATTTCTCCGTTGGTTTCATTACCAGTACAATTGAAAAGTCTATCATACCCCGCAGTTAATGCTACTGTCGCCCTACAAACCACTTCCGCCATGTCTTCACTACCTCTATGTGCTTCGCCTTCGATTCTCCACAAAACAAATAACTTCTCCATGATTTTCAAGGGGAAAATCTTCTATTTACAACCACATATATCACTTTCATCTTCATCCCAATCAAACAAAGAATACAAACTCAAAAACCAAAAAAAAATTCTCACTCTATTCAAAACAAGAACGTGGAATTTCGCAACATCTCGACATTTGAAGATTATCTAGATGACGAATCCGACGAATTCGAGATATGATTGAAAAGGAGATAAATGAAGATATTAAGGGTTTGACACAAGTGTGGGGAGATGATTGGGAGCGGCGATAGGGTCGATTACCAACTATCCTCACCAGACACCACCATGCGGCCTCTTTGCCGTCGATGATGATGAAGAATCCTGCAATCTTTGCACCTCAGCTCAATCCTCACTCTATTCAGCTACTTCTTTGTACAAGTTCAACGATGATGATCGAGGAGGGACTTAAGAGTCCCGGAATTCGTTGATGGTGGATTCTGTACAATTATCCATATCTTGTGAGAATTGAAGCCTCCCATGATTGTGACATGGGAGGAAATTCGATTTCGATTTGAAAAAATCAAATTATCGAACTTGGGGAATGAATTTTGTTTTTCGAATTCGAGATTCGATATTTGAATGATCAATTTCGGAATTCATTTTGGATTTGCATATTGTGTTTCGATTTAGACTCATCGATTTGGGGACTTAAATCTTGTCGAATTTTGGATTTTGGATTTAGGGTTTGATAAAGATACGAATGGTATTAAATTTTGTGAAATGGTCAAAATTAGAATTTGATCTTAAATTCCGTCATAATAATTAACGGAATTTGTTAACTTTTGCACATTGCTCGGGTTTAATGTCTATTTTATTTGTTGGTGTTAATATGTCATATTTCGAATAGTTTAAGGGGTTGAAATGTAATTTTTTCTTATTAATAAAACTGTTGATTATAGGATCTTTTATATTTATATCTTTGTGAGTAGAAAAAATTATGAGTGGATAGAAAGAAAAAGAATAATGATATAGAAGATGATGTGATATAATATTAGGGTATTTTAGATATTTACACCATCAAATTATGTCGTGGGATATTTATTTTTAATAATTTATTATAATTTATCTGAAATATAAAAAATATTAATTTTATAAATATGATAAAAACATACTCCAATGTTACCTAGATTATAGGGTTGTGAAAAATTGCATGATATAATATCTTCCTAAATAAGGTTGCATATAATTTAGGGTTTTTTGTCTAGAAACACTAGTATAATCTTAGATAATTCCATTAAAAAAACACTCAAAAATTTAAAATTTCATTTATGCCAACAAAAAATCATCATATATTCCAATTTAACTATTTTTGTTAACGCTAATGGAAGGTTTTTAGAAATCACAAAAAAACATTTTTTTTTTGAAAAGAATTACAAAAAAACACTCAATCTTTTCTTCTTCTTTTTATAATATTATTTTATGAAAGATTTGTACATTGAACAATTGCATTTACTTTTTATTTGAGTTAAATAAATTGAAGCACAAAAATTTGTAAGATTTTCATATAAGATTGTTTGGATTTTATTGTTTCTTTTACTTTGAATAAATCAAAATTATCATATTCAGATTTTTAGATCTTTTATTTGAATATTTGTTATGGAAATTTTTTTACATAAGATTTATTATATTTACTTTTATACACGAATTAAATAAAGTGAAGTATAAAAATTTGAAATGTTTTTGACACAATATTGTTTGGATTTTTTTTTTACTTTATCTTTTCATGTGAAAATTTCTTTTACTCTAAATAAATAAAAGTTATTAGATTGTCCATTAAAATTTGTAAAAATTTCGAAGGAGTGTGCTCGTCTATCACTTGACGCCTTATTCCTCGTATGTATTCATATGTCTCATTATAAATATTAGCTTATGTCAACATTCAATCATTATCAAGATGATCAGACTTCGAGTTACGATAAAATTTAATGTAGACTGTATTTCGACGTTGTGTGTGATTCAGCTTTACTTGGTAGCGAAGAGCCAAGCTGCACATTCAATTGTTGAAGCTTATTGGAAGATGAAATTAGGAAACACTCCTATGCCGAAAGCCATCAAGGCTAGCATACAGCAAGGTTAGTCATTACGTAGTTTTATTATTCAGAAAACCAAGAATGGTAACAATATGCATTCTGGTTATTGCGATATATATATGCACATGATAATGGCGCACCAGGTGATCCAAGCTTGCTCACACGTGTTGTTACGATTTTAGGTTCAAAAAATGTCAATGGAAGTACTGTTTATCAGAAGCAATAAGGATAAATTAATGTCCACAAGTATGGTTCGACAAACAAGAGAGTTATAAATGATGATACGATCACGTCGTTGTTTTTCTCGGAGAAGGACCTAAGCATGGGGCAAAACATAAACCTGCACTTTCCCAAATCCCTTCGTGAAAGTGCCTTCATGCCTCGCCATGTTGTTGAATGTATAACATTTTTTCGGAAAAGTTAGACCCCATTCTTGTTTTCTTCGGCGTGAAGGAGTCCCCTGGAGCGGAAACCATCAAGGAAACTCTCGAGAGATGTCATATCAATGAAACTCTTAAAAAGGAGAACTGTTGTGCAACTTCTTAGAGTCCATGATTGATTACGTTGCCCCTAATCTTGGAAACAAGGTCACGGCATTGTCCTCCGTGTTACCAAAGGACACCAATATGCAATCCTATAGTGTTTTACGAGTCAAGAAGGTTGGAGATGAACGGTCCTCCATTAGTTGCCATAAGAGCAGCTATCCTTGTACTATATTCGTATGCCATAAGCGACCTTCGACGGTTCCTTACATCGTTTCTTTGGTGGACAAAGATGGTATGAAGATTGAGGCAACCGCGGTATGCCATGAAGATACATCTGAATGGAGTCCTAAATTCATCGCCTTTTAGGTTCTCAGGTTGGTCGCGAAAGTCCCGTATGCCATTTCATCTACCAGTACAATGTTCTGTGGGTTCGCAACAATTAGTTAAGCCACTAATTGCAAATTCTTGGTTTGCTAGCTAAATGCATTATGTTTTTAGTTTCTGTTTTTTCCTTCTCAATTTTTTGCTTGAGACGAAAAAGAATGTATTGTGCTTCAGTGTGTATCTGAATGCTTAGCATAATGTTAAATAATTTGCAGGTTATGTTAATCATGCAAAGTTGTATAATAGAAAATTTATTATGCAGCGTTGTCAACAGGTTCAAATTTCACATTTGAATAAAGGTTATATTCAACGACATAGTATTACCGAATTGGATAATGCTACTCCGTGATATCCAATGAACTAGTCGGAAGGTGTTGAGTGTAAACCCTTAATATAAATAAATTGAGTGATTTAGTAAACTTAGTCTTTAATAGTTTTAGTATGCATACAGTACCCAACGAAAGGATTGCTAAAATTGACAAGCTAGAACTTCATTCCCAAAGAGTAGAGATCGGCAATGGTTCAATTGGATCGGACCAGACGATCCGTGGACCGGTGATGATGGGGCATTCCGAGCTGGGATCGGACCTCTCATATGGGTCCGATACGAGCCGATGAGCCTAGGGATCACGGATCGGACCAGACTGCCTCGTTAAAGGACTAAAATCGGATTGGGATTGAAATCAGATCGTTAACGGACCGAGTCCTGGACCAGGCATCCTCTCATCCCACTCCTTTCCCCAGCTCAGCGCACTCCCCATTCCTTTCCCCAACCCTTTCCACTCCCCAACTCGGCCAGCCCATTCCCCATTCCTTTCTTCAGCCTAGGCCAAACCCCACATCCTCCCCATGGATCCTTTATGGCTAGTTTGTTAAAAATCTTATTAAAAAATCCCAAAGGCTAGTTGGTTACTTAAAAAAAAAAAAAAAAAAAAAATCTTCCAACGACTATATTAAAAAAAGTCAAAAAATAAATACCTCTTTAATTTATTATAATTTCTCACAATCTCAACTCAACTATCATCATCTCATTCTCGTTTTTCATTTTTAATCTTTCATATTATCTCATATTTTACTTACACCTCTAAGTTTTCACACATGGCTTCCACTTCCAATTCCAATTCAAGATCGAGGAAGCACCCGAGAAGATCGGAGGGAGCCTCGTCGTATATCCCCGAGGACTTTCGGAGTTCAATCCCGAACTTGATATTGAGTTCCGAAATGATATAGTCGATATGCCTTTTCGATGCGATTGGACCGACGACGTCTGAAGTAGGTGGTAGAAGACAAAAGAACTTTGACGTGTGGTTACGTAGAACTTCAAGGTATGACTGACGGCAAGAAACGAGTATTTTGTAACTTATATTTAGGTAAACATGAGGGTTTTGCTTATTGTGACGACCCTAGCATATTTAGGAGACATGTTTTGAACTGTATATGTAAACAAAGGGCCAAAAAGCCGGTCAAACACAACTTCAATTTACTGATGCCGGTCCAACCACCTTTAGGTATACCGATGAACAACATCGACATAAACTAGTAGAATATATTATTTATATCGAATCTGCGTTTATAGCGGTTAAGCATAATAAATTTAGGGAATATGTACGACAATCTCTTAATCTTGCATAACTTTTAAAAGAGATTGTTTTAAGAGAATGGAATATGTACGACTATCTTTTAATCCGACTGCTCTATTTTCTAGCGTCGCACTTACTTCCGAGGTTTGGACTTCTCTTACTAGTTTGAGTTTTATTTGTGTCTCTTGTCATTTATTGATAGAAATTGGATTTTACAAAAAAGAATTCTTGCTTTTTGATTTTTTGAGCACCCTCATACTAGAATAAATATAGCTAGTTCTATATTAAAGGTTATCGATGAAAACAAAAACAAAAAAAAAAGTTTTTTCAATAAGTTTAGATAATGCTACTTCTAATGATTATGTAATTAGAAATTTAAAAATTGAAATTCCTTTTTTTTCTTTAAACGATCAATTATTTCACGTTAAGTGCATCACTCACATTATTAATTTGATTGTCCAAAACGGCTGGAAAGATTATAATAATCTTATTTCTAAAGTTAGAGATACTATTGTTTTTCTCAAACATAGTGGTGTAAGAAGATAAAGTTCTAAGAAAATTTGTAAAGATTTAAACATGCCTTACAAATCTATGATTTTAAATGTACAACATAAGTGGAATTCTAGTTTTGAAATGTGTAAAGTTGTGTTACAATATAAAATACCTTTTTCATGTTTATAAGAAAATTTTTTGAACAAAATGAGATTTTTTTTTCCAAATGAATGGAGCACTTTAGAATTGCTAGTTGAATTATTTGAAAATTTTAGCAAATTTACAAAATTATTTTCGAAAAGTTATTATGTAATTTCAAACTTGGTGATCACTATATTATATGAGATTTCTCAAATTTTTGAATCTTTTAGAAATATATAGAGTTTACCGACTCTTGATTATTGATGGAAGCTAAATTTTAAAAGTATTTTGGAAAACTTCCACTTTTGTATTGTTTTTCCGCAATAATGGATCCTCAAATAAAACTTAAAAGGATTTTTATATCTTATTAAAAATATTAAAGATAGTTTATGTCTTTAAAATGATTGTACAATATGACCGTGATTATATTACTTTATCTTTAAATCTTACATTTTCTAAATATATTTTGAAACATGGTATAGCCAACGTCCAATGATCGGCACGGCAGGTAAGTATAGGTAAGGGGGAAAGTTTTTTTCTCCTGATATTGTGAGTGGAATATGTGGTGATTTTGATAACATGTCCACAACTATTAATATAATCAATGGATCGGGACTGGCTCGAGACCAATGGCCTAGGACCATCGATTCAGATCGATTTGTCTACCCCAAATATAAGGACCGTTAAGGTAACGGTCCGATTCGGGGTCGGACCGGATTCCAAGCGATCCTTAAAGGACCGATCCATGGTCCGGCTCAGATCGGACCACTGCCCATCTCTACCAAAGAGTTCAAAAGGACTATGAGTCAATCTCTGCACTACTTGAAGTCACTAAACCTGAGGTGGTTAACCTCAAGAAAGAAAATAAAGAACTCAAGCTCAATTTAACAAGTGGAATGGAAGAACTCGTGATTTCAAAGAAATCCACTTTGTTCAAGCCAACAATTCTAGAGCTGGTCTTGCCTTTGGTAGTAAGGATGGGGTTCCTAAGAAATCTCAACCTATCAGTCCATCCTCCAAAATGGTGATGGGTCCCATTCCACCAAAGACTCTGGAAAAGAAATAATCGTCTTTCACTAACCAATTGACGTACCTTCTATAAGGGGGCAACATAAGAGTTTCAACTCTACTGTCCAACCAAAACAGAAGAGTACCGATGACGTTAGACATAGAAGACCAAGTGTAAAAAGGAACCTCAACTTTTCTCAAACCCTTCCACTTCTACTTGTGTATACTATCCTGTCATAGGGATGTGGAACCAACCATTGCCATATCCCAGTTTGTGGCCAATGCTCATTCCATACACTACTATACCATGGGAGAGATGGTACCCTGCAACACCATTAATGCAGCAACGTGAACCTTCACACTATTGGAAGCAGAAGAATTCACAAGCCACAGCATACAAAATCAAAGATTGTGTGTCACAAGTGCAGCATAGAAAGGCAAGATCTATCACTGCATTACCTCCCCCCCCCCCAAGAAATCAACTTGGGGTATGGGTACCTAAGTCCAACTGAGTAAGACTTAAATCTTAGGGACCAATGATCAATACTGAAATATCTTGCAGGAGCATCATAATCTAACATGATATATGGATAGTGGATTCTCAATGCATATGACCGGATGCAAGGCCTTACTATAAGAATTTATAGAAGAGGATGGTCCCCAAGCAATTTTTTGGTACAGTAAGATAGGTAAGACTAAAGGATATGGAACCCTTGGTGCAAGTTCAGCGATCTTTAAACATATGACTTATGTTGAAGGGCTGAATCATAACTTGTTGTTCATAAGTCAATTATGTGACAAGGGTTATGATATAAACTTCACAAAAGACGAGTGTGAAGTAAGGGATCTCAATTCGAATAAGCTTAAGATTATTGGGAAAAGGCATGGCAACGCTTATGTTGTTGATTTCACGGACTCTTCTCCTAATTGCACCACCTGCTTCTACACGAATGAAATAAAAACTTTAAACTTGCTTCACAAGATTTAGTAAGAGGATTACCTAAGGCAAAGTTTTATAAAGACAAGTTATGTGCTTTGTGTCAACATGTGAAGTATTTTTGCAGGTGGAATTGGGAACGGAGTTGTGGGGAGAGATTAAGGTTTGGTTTTGAATTTGATTTTTGCGTTTTCAAGTTATTTGAGATTGTTTTATGATATTTTTATCACGTTTTATTTGTTTTGAGTGTTTTGTAGATATTTGAGTTGTTTAATGGTGTTTTTGTCTTTTCATGAGTTTTTAAGTGTTTTAAGATCATTTCATTACTTTTTTCATAGATTCACGTATTTTCATGTTATTTGAGATTGTTTTTTGGGTTATTTTTTTATACCATTTTTTATTTATTTTTGAGTGTTTTGTAGAGTTTTGAGTTGTTTCAATAGTGTTTTTCCCTTTTTCATGTGTTTTTCTATCATTGTAGATGACTTCTCTAGATACACATGGGTATTTGGAAACATGAGCGATGAGAGTGAAACTATCATCAGAAACAAAACTAGACTTATTGTTAAAGGATACTCACAAGAGAAATGTATTGATTTTGATGAATACTTAGACCTTGTGACAAGACTTGAAGCCGTAAGAATGTTTTTAGCATATGCTGTATATAAGGACTTTAAACTGTACTAAATGGATGTTAAAATTTCTTTTCTGAATGAAAAATTACATGAGGAAGTAAATATAAAACAATCACCTGGCTTTGAGAATCATAAGTATCCTGAGTATATATATAAACTTGAAAATGCTCTTTATGGGTTGAAACTTCGTATGAAACGCTATCAAGTTTTCTTATTGATCGTGGATACAATAGAGGAAAGATAGATATAACTCTTTTCGTAAAGAAATACAAGGATCGCATCTGATTGGCCCAAAATATATGTTGATGACATAATTTTTGGGAGTACAGATGAGAAATTATGTGATAGATTTGTCACGTTTATGACATCAAACTTTCAAATGAGTATCATGGGTGAACTCAAGTAGTTCTTGGGTCTTCAAATTCAGTACGGTGATAAAAACAGTTATATAAATCAATCTAAGTATCTTAAGAACATGATCAAAAAGTTTGGTTTAAAGACTACCTCAATAATGAAAATTCCTATGAGCTCCACTATTAGAATAAATAAGAATGAATGTAGAAATCAGTTGATCGAAAACTATATAGAGGTATCATTGGATTATTGTTGGCCTCATATCATGTACTCCATTTGTGTTTGTTCTGGATATCAATCCAATCATAAGGAATCACACCTAACTACAGTCAAGAGAATCCTGATATATCTCAAAGATACTCCTGATTTAGGGTTGTGGTATCCTAAGAAATCTAGATTAGAACGGGTTTCTTAGATGCTGACTTTGCAGGTTACAGAATAGATCGAAAAAGTACAAATGGATCAAGACTAGTGTTATGGTTCAATAAGAAACAATCAACTGTATCAACCTCTACTGCGGAAGCAAAATACTTTGCTACAGTAAGTTGTGTTGCATAGATCCTTTGGATGAACTCATAATTTCTTGACTATGGTCTAAGTATCGTTAGAACTCCTATCTATTATGATAACACTTCTGCAATTGCAAAGACCAAAACCATGTGTTTCGCTCTAGGACAAAACACCAAGATATCATTTTATAAAAGATTATATACAAAAAGATAATGTTAAATTAGATTTATATCCATTGAGATAGCTCACATATTTACCAAAACTTTAGATGAATCTAATTTTTTTTTTTTTTTTAGAGGAGAATTGGGAATGTTATACCTAAATGCCTAAGACTATTATCCCTGAGATTGAATGGTTCGGTAAGCAAAGACATTATGCCACTAAATAAAGGTTAACCTTATTGTAGTAATCTTGAAAAGTTATCTTATTGCAATAATGTTCAACCTTATTGTAATAATGTACGTGAAACTATGAATTAAACAATCACATCATAACTGTAATCACATCATAACTGTATTGATTCAACGTTTTTGTTCGTTACAACCACATATAATTTATCACCTCACTTCGCAAAACTGATTGGATATTGTATCATAAATAGGAACCCATACACATCATTTTTTTACTTTTCATGTTTACTCCATGACAAACACTTTCTCTTTCTAAAATCTCTGTAACTTCCAAACACTTAAAATTCTCTCAATTTTTACTTTGAAATGATGCCCAAAAACTCTAAATCACAGATATCACAGGAATCATCTAAATCATCTTAAAGCAAATTTCATATTGGATTTGTGCTTGACTTCGAATCACCAGACCTTGCCGGCAACGCGATCAAAGAAATCGTCAACCTATTTTCTCATATAGGTTTGGATCATGTACCAACGCGATCAAAGAAATCGACTAATACTTTTGGAAACTGTGCATGAATTTCTTGAAAATGTTAGAAAAGATTAAGATAGCGTTGACGAGGATGATGAAGGAATCAAAATTTCAGGAAAGCTCAAAGACAGGGCCTTGTCTATTGATGCAGAAACTTAGATAAAACGCTTGAAGGCTCATCAGCACGATCTTACTAATTGCATTCTTCCAGTATATGATAAAATTTTTGCCTCCCAACTGCATATTCTCGATGTAATCTTAGATATAAGGACACCATACTCATGAATACCCAATTTCCTCATAGATAAGGGAACCCCTAGATAACGTATGGCAAATGTCCTTCAAATATCAATACATACTTCAGATTTTCCTTAACAGTTACACTGACACCACCACAGCAAATCTGACTCTTACCTACATTTATAACTAAACCACTCACTCCAACAAACTGATCTAAACTCTGGTTAATCAAATTAAGAGTCAACATTCGCCTTGAAAAACAGCATAAGATTGTTTGCAAAAGTCATATTTATGATCTCAAACCTCTTGCATCTAGGATGATACCTAAATTTCTGACTGACGTGCCATTTTCTTTAACTCCTACTAAAATACTCCATCATAATAACAAAAAGATTTGGAGATAAAGGATCCCTTTATCGTAATGTCCTTCCCCTATTAAAGAAGCCTCTCATGGTGCCATCAACCATACACGAATATTTAACTGATCTCGAGCAAACAAGGATCCAGTTTATAAACCTTGAAGGGAAGCCCAGCTACAGCATCCATGCCTCAATGAAGTCCCATAAAACTAATTCATACGCTTTCCTAAGATCAATTTTAATTAAGCATCGAGGGGAGATACCATTCCTTCCATAACCTATTATCCTTTCTTGACAAACCCTGATGCTGTCATTATTTTTTCCCATTAGCAAAAGCATTCTGACTTTTATCTATCAAATCTGTGAGAGAATATTCTGACTTTGTAACCTCGTTTGATATGCCAAGGCTTCGGATATTTGTAGATCCCAGTAAGTGTCCATAAAATTACAGCACCTCATGCTCTATACCAGCTTCATCATTTATTCGATCACCATTAGCATTCTGCAAACTAAAAATTCTACTTCTTCTTCTCATCCCCTTTATAAATAAATGAAAGTATTTACTATTATGATCTATGATGTGTATCCACACCTTTCTACATTGTTGCTGGAAGTAGGCTCTTTCAAAATAGATAGGTTATGAACCCTCCTTAGACACTGCTCAACTGCCCTCTTTTTTTTAATCATTGAACTCCTGCCTCAATTCACCTTGCAAAAATTCAAGATGACTCTGCGCCTCATCAAGTCTTTGAGATAAAAACACACAGCTTCTCTTGTGTGGCATTCTCAGTCCAGCTTTCAACCTCTTAAGCTTCTCAGTAATTCTGAACAAACCTTAGCTTACAACAACAGATTCCTGAGCCCAGACCTCAGCTACAACTTGCTGAAAATGATCATTCTTGCTGCATACATTAAAGAAACGAAAAAAATCCTTTTCCTTCAGCGTTAGCCAGACCTGAAAACACCACTCCAAGAGAGTGATCTGAAATGACCTAGCTTCTCCAAGAAAAGCGATTCAGAACAAGGGTATTTCTCAAGCCAATCTAGATTAGTCATAACTCGATCAAATTTAATCCGTATCCAAGAGCTCTCATCTTGATGATTATACCATATATGAAGCACTCCAGAACTCCTCATATCCTTCTGTAACACAACGTTTAAAATCCTCACATGGATCAATAAGAAGGCCCTCCTGACCCACCTTTTCCTCATACTCCAAAAAAATATTAAAATCCCTAAAACAAGCCAAGGCTCTACCATATCTAGCCCAAGACGAGGTAAATGGCCCCAGAGTTTCATCCGTTGCACCCTCTGATACAAAGCATACACAAAAGTGACCATTCCTTGAAAGGAACCATCGAGAGTTCTTATTTGACAATGAAGATGCAGGTCAGGACCTTTCATAAAGGCAACCTCCATTTTATTTCTATCCCATGCGCACCATATACGGTCATTAGCTACAAAATAGTAGTTGTTTAACCATCCCCATGACTGAAAAGCTGAATTAACTATTCTAGAGAACTTATTTGCTTTGACTCTAATTTCTAACAACCCAAACAAAACTAACTTATACTTGGCTATCAATAGCTTTATTTCTTCATATTTTTCAGGCTTACTAAAGTATCGCATATTTCAAACTCCAATCATCTAAGTGATAGAATCATCTACCATCCCTTCTCCAAGAGGTTCCTACCCACCCAACACATCAAATTATAGATCCTATCTTAATTTCAGCTGGTACCAGTACAGCCCTTAGAAATCGCGTTAGAACAGAAGATCAGCCATCATCATTACCTCTATTCACCTTAGCATTCATCCCACCTTCAGCATTCACTTTTCGCTTTTCTTCATTCATTTTCATATTAACCTTGACATCTCCTGCGCTAACCATAGGTTTAACAACCCACTACTTCTTCATAGGAACATACTTCATACATTTCTACCTTCGTATGAAGTATGAAGTATTGACATGTCGAACATTGTATTGGCATCCCTTCGTAAGTGACATGTTGATGCACTCTAACACCATGAGGCCCCTGAAAAACAAAGTCCTCCAATAGCTCCATTATGGTATCGACATCAACCAACACTCGAGCATAAGTTATGCAACTGTGTTCAGCCGTCATCCGATCTATACGAATAGGGAAACACATTTTTCTTGCAATCTTCTCCAACACTGCTTTGCCCCAAAATATAAGATCTAACTTATCGAGATGCATCCACACAAGAATCCTCCCCATCGTATTTGGATCATATTCAAAGAATGGCTGCCAATCCTGTAAGGCCAATGGCCTCGAATCAATAAACCATTCCCCCGCTAGGATTCGCTCCCCATCCTCCATAGAACCTAACTGAAAAATAAAATAACCTTGATCGTGCATCCAAATTTTCGGCTTTGCGATCCCATTCCATATTCTCTGCACAAAAGCATTCATATGAGCTAAGAAATCTGTTCTCTCACCGCATACCCAATTAGAGCAAGTTCCCAATTATCCACAACATCCTCATCCGAAATCACTAACTTCTCATCCCTTCGACACATGTTAACTCCTTCTCTACCTTCCTCAGACGACCATGCTTCTTCATCCCTATATCAGAGAGTGCAAACCGGGGATCGCGAACCGGCATCGTGAGAGTATCCTCTCCTCCCCGATTAATATCATAATTTATACTTATCGAAAAAATGAATATTAAAATTTTATAAATTTTGTTAATATCTTGACATAACATTGACACTTTACTATAGGTGTATATATGATAATAGATTGTAAAAATTAAAATCAATAATAAAATAAAAAAGATTTCAAAAAAATAATAAAATAAAAATATCAATAATGAAAATCGAAATTATGGAATTGATAATGTCAAGATCCAAAATGATTCATCCAAAAGACATTATGAAAGGATGGTTTTTTTTGTCCAAAAAAGTATTGTGAGAGTGTTGTCCGTATATATCAAATTTGACCTTAGATATATCATTTTCTCGAAATTATTCTATTAAGTTAAAATAATTTTCATAAATAAAATATTCAATATTCAACTAAAATGAAATAAGAAACCAAAAAAAAATAATATTTTTTCTACCTTTTTGTTTTTGTTTCTTATTTCATCCATTTAAGAAATAAAAATTAAAAAAAATAATTTTATTTAATCAATCAACCAAAGAAAATAATAAACCGAAAACAAAAATGATTTGGAAGGTCGGTTGCAGTAAGTATTTTTTTAGTTCCATAAATATAGTTAGTTAGGGCATTTCCGCGTCGACCATATTACTCCGTTGTCGGTGCATTTATACTCTCAAATCAAACCCACGGTAATATAGAAAAAAAATTCAAATCAAAGAGTTCTTTTAATTATGGTGTCAAGTTAATTTTTCATAATTTATTTGAAACGAAGGGAATATAAATGCTCAAAGCAGGGAAAAGCTCCTTATAAACCAAGCTATCCAAGTCTCAAACTATCTTCCGTTCTTGATCGCGTTGCAGAATTTGCTGAATGTCTACTTCAGGGAGATATACAAGCCACTTTCCTGGTTTACAACCTAGTGGTGGCCATGCTATGGCACCATCCGAGGGTGAGAACATCGAGCTCGAGCGAAGATTGTTCAGCATGCAGCCGTATGTCCAGAGTTTTTCTCTTCGAACCACCTTTCTGATTATGCATAAGTTCTAGACAGAAAGCAGATTCATTAGATAATTAATTTTTTATATGGTAGCAGTGGTCGAAGCAGTGGAAGAACACGGAAAGAGCAACACATGGACAGGGAGAATGGAGGATGTGAAGACGCTGGTAAGGAAATGGTGGGACGTTTATGTCGACAACTCTCTCGACTGCCAGTCTACTAGACTGGGAAAGACGGAGTCACCGAAGCGGAAGCCATTCAGTGCAGTGGCATTGAAAACGGTTGGAGTCACGGACTACATTACAGCACCCTCCGCTATCTAGAACGGTAGAACCTGCTCTTTATAATTTCTCTCAGAAGAGCGACTTCCAAACATAGAACTGTCCGTAAAAGGGTATATTCTCTGTAAAGCAAGAAGTTGAGGAGATAATATAAATAGAAATGGAAAGTGAATTGAAGCAATAAGATCATATTCAAGGTGCCAGAAAACTTACATGTAAAATTCTGAGCAACCATTTGACGTACAAGGAAAGAACTGCCGAGGGTCAAGCAACATTAACACAGAACTTTATACGACAGGCAGCATCCATATTGACACGGAATGGGCTTGGAGTCGGGTCCGAAACATGGCCCGATCCAAGAAAAACTAATCCTAAGCCCAAAATCCGGAAAGTTCTCTACTCTTCTATCAAATTCCCCAAACTTGTAAATACTTAGCTATTTACCTAGAAGAGTCTAGAACATGCTTGCAAAACCTAGGGTTGGAGGATTCTAGACATCGGGTTCTAGAGCCTTCCATTGAGATGTATATAAGGAGGGCTTGGCTCATTGGCCAAACCATCCTCGGAAACCCAAATCAAGCAATACAAAGCATCCAAGTTCTCCCCAAATACTCACACTCTCAAAGTTCCTTACTCGGTTGCTAAGCACTCTCACAAGTTTTGAGCATCATCTCGAGAAGTAAAGGCTGAACTTAGATACGGAGCCAAGCGTGTCTAGGTGCCGCACGGTCTTGAAACATTGAGCCCGTGACAATATGAACTGGTCTAGAATGATGACAATCTAAATAACCGAGAAACATGATCATTGCAGTTAACAAGAAAACGAGACCGCTTTTTTAATGACAGGCTAGCACGAACACACCCACGCCTGCCCATATAATCTGTTGACATAAATCCTTTCAAGCCTGTCAAGGATAAAAACACAGTTACAAAAGTCGTGAAGTCCCGGGGAGATCGGATTGTTGTTGATGCTGTCGAAAGAGTCTAGCAGAACCTATATGCTGTCTAAATAGTCTAGCGGAACCTACCTTGCTGGTGATATCGTTCGAGAGCCAATCCAGACCCTCATACAGCCCTTCACCAGAGGTGGCACATGCGCTCTGTATATGCCTGCATCAAACAAAGTATATTCTTACTCAGTAAGGCGCTGCAAGACGAAAGACTTGCATATAAAAATTCACAAATTTGATCATGGGATACTGGGTATCGTTACCAGTGGCATTGGCGCAAGGAATGCAGGCCAAGCTTATCAGTGATTTCAGCAGCGTTCATAGCATTTGGAAGATCTTGCTTGTTGGCAAAAACCAGCAGCACAGCATCCATGTAGCAGAGATACGATAAGGTCGAGTAATAACAAGGAGCATGTTACTGCTCTCCTTTGCTAAAGATAATTCTTGCTGAATTTCATTTGAACAGTTATGCAAATTAGGCATGAGTGGAGAGACTCACTTCATTCAACATCCTATGAAGTTCATCTCTGGCCTCGACAACACGGTCACGATCATTACTATCCAGCACAAAGATAAGCCCTTGAGTATTTTGGAAGTAAAACCTCCACAGTGGTCGAATCTGAATGGAGAGAGAGGGGAAAAAAACCAATCTGAGTTATTACGAATGAATGAAAATGTGTTACAAGAGAGATGCAGGAATCGATAACCCAACAGAGGTAAATATTTCATTCAGAGATGACACGTAAGCTTAAACGAATATCACCATTGCATCAGCTCGCAGATGGGAATTCAGAGACAGCTTTGGCAAATCATGCTTATTTACGCATAGTGCTGATTGAAGAAATTCTAACCAGCAAATAAGCAGCAACCTCTAGAGGAAAGATTTCCTGTGGCAGTCAATCAATCGACTCAATAGAAGTTACTGACAAGCTACACTTGCAAATGTCTTCATCCACACCAGAGCAACCTCTAGAGGAAAGATTTCCCGTGGCAGTCAATCAATCGACTCAATTGAAGTTACTGACAGGCTACACTTGCAAATGTCTTCATCCACAGCAGGCCGGTAAAATTGCCATACCAACATGGCAGCATATGTGCCAGAGGAATGCCATATTTCATCAGAAGGAAAGAAACAAAGCAATTTTTTTATTCTTTTATTTTTGAAGGAATGTAATGGCAACATGTTAAAAATATTAGTGACAAAAGTAATGTGACTGAGTTCACAAACTTCGCACCTAATGTGAAAAGAATATTAGCCAATAACTTGACATCGATGTATGTATCAGTAATAAGTTGATAACAATGTCATTAGTCATGGGAATATAGATGATGAGAACAGATCAGGGGTTTATGAGCTAACTTGAACCACTTATTAGCATTTAGCAGTATCTAGGAAAGTAACTAGCATAGTCCTATTAACAATGACGAGGCTAGCATTCACAAAGCAAGGAGCATGTTGTTCCAAAGAGAAGCTCTCTGGTTAATTGAACAATATGAGCCATCATGCAAGGACAGACAACAACCATCATTCATCAACTGAAAAGCGAGTTCGAATTGTACGAGTCAGTCGTTCCTGGAGCTCTTCCTCTGTCCCCAATAGCCGATGGGTTGAACTGAGCAAAAGAGACCTGATGACATTTGCAATTGCAGTCTCAAGCATCGTCAAAATAGCACATGGAAACAGAGACCACGACCTTCGGCTTAACAACAAAGAAAATTGAGATCACATGAGGCTAGGGTCAGACACAGCATGAACTAAACAGAGACCATGACCTTCAGCTTAACATCGAGGATGGATCGAAAATCGTCGAGACCTGCTTGGTGTGTCTTTGACCGATGCCATTATGGAATTGCCTTGAGCTTCCAAATCAGTGGTGTCGCACTTCAAGCTAGCAGGAGAGTTGCACCATCGAGGTCCGATTATCAACGATGATGGCGGATCGGTCTGATTTGGTCATGGATCGGTCTGTCGGTGATGGAGGTTTAGGGTAGGCGGGGAGCTCGAGATGAACCCTGCCGGAGTCGGTTTAGAATGCTCTCGAGATGACCGGAGGCAGAAGGCGAGCTAGTCCAGATGAGTTGAGCTCTCAGAGATCGGGGTATAACTCCTCATATGGTCGTGAAGATGAAGGAGTCGAAGAGGGAATCAGTTCCGGAGATGGAAAGCCAAAGATTGCAGCCATTGAATCGATCCATCTTCTTGGAGTTGTTTGACGGGGAAGCTGTTCCGCCGCGACGGTTTGTGCAGACAGGAGTCCGCTAGAAAAAGGGGTTTTGGGCCTTTGTTTTTATTAATTTTCTTTTCTTTTCTTTTTTCTTTTTGTGTTGTTTGGTTTAATCAATATGTCTGGCCTAATCTTGGATCCAGATGTTTTTGAATTTAAATTTTGCGCCTAATCAAAATTTTGGTGGCTAGGGCAGTTCTCTTTATCGAGAGGAGCAGATCAGGAATCAATGAATCAGAGCTGGTGGCTAGGGAATCCATGAATCGAAGCAGGGATTTCTTCCTCCTGGGGAATGGAAAGTCAACAATACCTAACCACTCTTAGTCGATCCACAAGCTCTCTGTTGAGTTGCTTTCTGCTGTTTTTATGCTAGGGATTAGAACATTTTCTCTATTTTTTCTAATTTCTGAGGTTCCATCTTTGCGGACAACTAGTGCATTCCATATTGCTTAAACTGTTTTATAGTGGATCAAGGTCTCAAAAAGTTTTGACTCGAGCGATTGATAGAGGATATTCATTGTCTTGTTGTCTATGGAGACAAGATCCAAATCCTTTTCAGTGAAATCTTTTTTCTCCTTAGGAATTTGTTTCTTGTCACCCTTAGTATCAATCATCATAGGAATAAAAGGACCCTGTGCAATGGTTCAATATATTCTTCTGTTAATGACATCCATGTGCATTGTGATTCTTTTTTTCCAGTGACTGAACTTATCAGCAGAAGGACTAACATGCGTGTGCCTAGCTGCGACATTCTCAATGGAATGAACTCTGCTGCTGACTCGGTGGAGTGCTTAACAATTACGAGGAAATTCAAGATTATCTAAGGAAACTTTTGTAAGTCCATGTTTTGATATGAGATCAAATAAAAACATTAAACATACATATTAAGTGAATTTTTGTGCCAAACTTTCTTTGCAGTGAATACGAACAAGGGACACATGATCTTGAATTAAATGATTGGGTTTTTGAACATGGGAGTTCTGAGTATTGTTCCTGTGATGTTTATCTTGATGTTGAAATATCATTAAGTCATATACTTAAATAAATGTAGGTCACTCAATTGCAAGTCCAAGCTAAGGGACTCGTCTCTGTCGAGTTTTTTTATCATTGGTTAAAGGACCTTCAGAGCACGTCGAGTATTTTACTTCTTATATTATGAATGGATACAAATTTTGCACTAGAAAACTTGATGAATGAGAAAAACACAAAATAGTGGGGTTATGGTGAAGGTCGTACATGATGCCAGAACCATGGAATATTATGGGGTGTTAACTGAAATCCTTCAACTTCATTACTTGAATGGTGAAAGAGTAGTTCTGTTCAAATGCGATTGGTGGGATGTTGAGAATGTCGGAAGGGGTGTGAAGACAGGTAAGTATGGTTTCACATCTGTGAACATTATGCGGAAGCTAAGAACAAGTGAACCTTTTGTTCTAGCCTCCCAAGCTGAGCAAGTATTCTATGTTCGAGATGGATTTGATCCTAAATGGATTATAGTAGTGAAGACTCAGCCTAAAAATTATGTTTATCAAAAGAATCGAAAAATGTCATAGAAGTGGAAGAGGAAGAGGAAGCATTCCAGCAAGATGAGTCGAGTTTGAGATCAGGGTTCCATATGGTAGATGCAAGTTAAGCTGAAGATGAGCAATTATTTTCTTGGGTGAGAGATGACATTGATCCGACAGAGGTTATGGATGATAGTGCTAGTCGATCAAAAACTAGAGGACAACATTTTGATAATAGAGATATTGAAGAACCATATAATTTACAAGATTGTGAAGATGATTCTACTAGTTGTGGTAATAGTGATGATGACGACGACCAAGATGATGATGACGAAGACGACCAAGATGATGATGACGACGACGACGACTAAGCTGATGATGATGATGATGATGATGATGATTAAGATGGTATTTATGACATTGCCTTTTGCTCTTGTTCAATGATAGTCTTTTTCTTTTGTTGTTTGAAACTGGTAGTTCTGTTCTTGTTCAATGTCGTTAGTGTTTCTTTATACATATTGTTCATTAGTATTATTAGAATAACATTATAACATGTGATTGACTATATATGTTTGTTTTGGGACTTGTGATTTGTGGTCAGTTTATCAAAGATATGGAGCATTATGTGTCTCAAAGTGATGATTAAAGTCATGACTTGCAACTTGAAGAGGTGCATATTCAACCATGCAATGCTGCTGATATAGTTGAAAAGAATGATAAAGGTTCTGCTTCTATTCTTTGTATTATATATTGTCTCATGTAAACAGTTAAACAAATTTTGATGTTATAATTTTTAGTTATGTTTTTAGTAATGTTGGGAAGGTTTGTCTATTGCAGTCACCAAAAGAAGAGGTCCGACTTGTTGCTTAAAGTTGATAGCATTACCTCCGGCAGAAAAGCTTGATGTGGAGTTTGATTCTGCTAATCAGCCTATAGGGAAGAATGCTACCAGCTTCGTGTCATATCTTGGATCACTTGCCGGAAATCGTGATCTGTGTCGTCAAAGGATTAAGAAGTTTGAGCAACAAATAAACTTGATCGTTTATGGGACAATGTTCTGGTAATCATCTATGTTATTTATTTAGTTCTTTATTCATATAGTAATGCTATATATTACCTTTCTGATGTATTCGTGTTTTAGGAAAAGTTTGAACTTACTGTTATTGAGGCCAGAAAAAGCCATATTCTAAAGAAGATCAAAGAGTTGTGGAGAGGTCATAGGCAAAAGCTTAATAAGAAAACAACATATCAAGAGCGATTGAGATTCGAGCCTAAAAACAAAACTGATTTTGATTGGAAATTTCTTGTTGAGATGTGGAGTAACTCTTAACTATATTGCAAGGCATACTTCCTTGTTTGAGTTTATCCTTGTCTTGTTATTAGTCTATTTCTCATGTCATTTAGAACATGCATACTATATGTTTGACAGACTGAAGGTATGAGAACTAAGCTTAATAGGGGGAAACTGAAGATGCTTCACTTCTCTGGAACAAAGAGTCATGCTAGGATCAGGGAAGAATATGTCATTGAACTTTCATAATGTAGAGAAAAGTCCATGGAAGGGAGCCTTCAAGACTTGAGATCTTAATGTTGTCTCGAAAAAGGAAAACAAAGAATGGGGGGTAAATCAAGACATTGGACTCGCAAATTATGAAGCCACTGTGAGTACATTTTTAAGTCTTGACTGCTTTGCTTGAGCGACATGTCTTAATATAATTTTATTTTCCCCCATTTAGAACCATTTGCTTTCAAAGTAACAACTAATCTGATCTATTTTCGTTTGTATTGTATAGGAAAAAATTGAAACATTAAAGAAGCAAAGGATAGAGGGTGGTCAACATAATATGGATGATGATGAGATGTTTTGTGCTGTTCTAAAAAATAGCTCATCTAAAAAAATCAAAGTTTGCTTCCAATGGATATGATTTGGAAATGTGCAGCTACTATTGAGCAAGATTGCTGAAAGTTTTTCCTCCGTAATCTTTTGACATTAGAGGTAAAGTGGATCACTGCAGGGAAAAGTAAAACACACATCGTATTGTTTATTGTTTTGTTAAGTATCGAAAAAAAAGTTTGTCTAGATTGTTCTTATAGACTGATGCACGGCCTTCCTCCTAAGGATCCAAGCCAACAGTCAACATATGGTTTCATTTCAGTTGAAAATGTTGAAAAATAGCTTTATGTGTGCTAAACTATATTTTCTTAATAAGGCATACATATTAACTCTGTTGGAAGAAACTGGAACGGCATGCTAGTTGATATTCTACAGGTTTTTAAGTTGGAAGTATGTGATTACAATCTTTTTCTTATAATATTTTATAGGAATCTGAGTAAGATGTTTTGGAGCCTGACGAAGTTCCAATCCCTTTTGCCTTAGTGGATATAGTTTGAAATGACGTTAATGATCACATTTTGCATTTGATCAAATTTTTGAGAAACAGTCTGATAAAATGTATGTATGTTGGCTTTGGTTGACATTAACCATCTTGTTTCTACAGATATGTAACTCTTGGATAGAAGCAACTATCAAGAAATGTGTACTATTGATTTCTAGATGATGAATTGCTTCTTGAATTCGGGTTGGAAACTTCTCTAATGTAATTGATATATTTTGATGATATGAATGGATGCTTAATATTTATGAGTTGTGTTGTAATCTTTTATGATACATGTTATAAATGTTGATATTGGTGGGGAAACAATTTTGATGCTTGCTTCCTATAAAAAGTGTGTTAACCATGAATTTATAATACCCGTGGCTCTTGCTATTGTTAACACGAGAATGTCCATGGCAAAATTGTGACGCTCGGTCACGCGTCTTGTTTTCTGTTGCAAATATTTAGCTATGGGTTTGAACTACCCATGGTCGTCTTAATTTTAGCTATGAGGTAACTGGTAGCAGAAAGTGATCCGATATAGCCATGGGTTTTATCCTGCCACAGATAACCTATGGCAAAAAAAAAGAGAAACTCAGTCACAAGTTTTTTTTTTCCGTGGCTAAATATTAGTCACGGGTTCAACGACCACGAACAAATTTCTTGTGGCTTTGTGTTTTAGCCACTGGTTTTTCATGTTTTAGCAACGGATTTTTTCGTGACAACAGCTCAATTTTGTTGTAGTGAATTAAGCCATCAATGTTTAATTATCTTGGGAATGTAAGAGGTCTACTAAGTTGAATTATTCTGTTAGCATTCTTACATATTCATGTATTAAATAAATGAGTTTAAATAATTAACAGGGATCTAGAAAGTTCTTGAAGTCTTATAAATTATGTCCTAGCCATGTTGTAATAAGATAGGAAATTGAGAATTGAATAAATGATTTGAAATCCTGTAAACTTATTTTTCCCAATCATATAGTGAACCGGATTCCTTATTTGGAGAGTTTTCACCCAAATTCGATTGAGTCACGCATCAAGTTGATTGGCAAGCCTTTTTCATGTATTAGAGTTGAGTGAGTAGTACACTTCAGCCACAACGCATCCAAACTCATGATCATCATCGTCCCAATGAGTAATAAGGTATAAAACTACCAACACCTTATGATCATGAGTTGAACTATGGAAGCCAAGGCCATATACCATTTGAGAAGCTGGCATTACCTTGAACAATCCTTCGAAATCATTGATCAGCGCACGACAAAACGGAAGATGAACATCCAGAACCAATTGGCGGATGCCCTCTCACGACTAACTGCTAAATTTTGTTTTGCAAAATGCCCAATAGAGCAAGAGGAACTTCATCTGCAGCACCTAGACGAGTCTTTCTCAGAAATCCATGACGAACAAATTACAAACGAGTTTTCTTACGAGCTGTCTATGATGATAATGGGCCACTTTCACCTATGAAGTTCGAATTGCAAACCCAGGTCCTCGTACTTAGACCAATACTAGCATAACTTATCCGACGATAAATCATCTTCCTCCCCAAGCCGGCATAACTTATCCGACAATATAGCAGTGCCATTCCTTTGAGATATAGTTGTGCTATTCCATTGAGATAAACTACAATCCTGAACTTGAACATGTAATCTTCGACCCGAAAGGAGAATTCATAAATTTCTCTACCGTATCACTATTGCGTACAACAATTGTTCGGTTCAATGTGGCTTTGGCTAAGGGATCAGCTTGGTCGACATTGTTTCGCAAGGTTGTCAAATGTTGGATACTGAAATCAGGGCTGGCAATGAGATTCATCCATGTTCTGCATACGCACTTGAATCTAAGTAACGACTTCACCGGCAGATTGGCAAGGACATGACTCCAGATCTCCAATGGCAACTATTCATCTTCAGACAGCATTATTGTTAAGAGCTAACGACTTCCGCAAATTCTCTATCCTATTTATTTTGCTTGACCAAAACGATAGTATTAGATAGATTTTTCATCCCTTTTACACAAATATTTAATCTCTTAGTTGGGTCTCCGATGGAACAATCAACATCAAAAGATATTGCATAGAAATAATCACATCCAGGATAAACATGCTATAGAGTTAAAATGTAGCGTATAATGGATTTTAGATAAGATTTTGATACAAATTTTAAGGAATAAGAACAACATTTTGCATGAAATATGGATTTGAGAAGTTCCGAAAGATTTTCACAATTTCAGAAAAAAATAAAAGATTTTCTATACAATCAATACTCCTCATCCCATTAAATTACAATATTTATCTAATTTGATGTTTTATAAAAATTATAATGTTTGGTAATGAATAATATCAAATCAGATACAATACATCCAATAACTCCTCTCACACCGTCATTACAGTAAATCATATTTTTAATACTACTAAATATAAATTCAACACATACATAATTTTCGATTCGGATCAAAATATTACAATATTCGCGGAACAGAGAAAGTAACAATTATATCTAATATTATGAATATTAATTATAATGTAAACAATGTACAAAAATCATAATATATAGCTTAAATATTTATATCAGTTTCATATAAAAATGTTAAAATATTTTAAAAAATGTGATCAAATTATCTAGCATTACCTTCCGAGACCGAATATGTAGCAGGAAGATTAGTAGAATACCAACCTGGTAACCTGCAACACCAAGAAACACACCAAAGTTGATCATCAAACACCAACAACAATCAACAATGGATTTCGGCCTCCAAATCGCGCAACAAATCCACCTCTCTCAATTCTCCCCACACTGTCCCCTCAACGCCACCAACACACTCTCATCTCCCTTATCAATCCTCCTCATCCTCCACCTCCTCGCCGCCGGCGCAGGCGATGGCCCCACTCGCACCCAGCTCCTCCGTCACCTCCACTCCGCCACCGTCGACGACGTCGCCGATCGCTCGTCGGAGCTCATGGACATCGCCAATGGTGGTGGAGGGCCGGTCGCGGTGTCGTTGGCGAATGGGGCGTGGGTGAATTCCAGGGTTTGTTCGCTTAATGAGAGGTTTAAGGAGCACGCGAGATCGGTTTATGAATCGGTGATCAACGGCGTTGATTTCTTCAATGAGGTATGATGAAAAACCCTAATCGCATGCAAAATTAATTATGGTGGCATGGATTTAACTTAATTGTGAATTAGTATCAAGATCATCGACTCTGATATCTTGTCGTGAAATCTTTTTCTATCGAAAATGCGAACCCAAAAATGTTTATCAAATCGTTTATCTTTGATATTTGTAACTTGATGATTATTATCATTATCATTATATGATATGATACGATACGTCATATTCGTTCTATGACATTATCGGTTGAAACAATCTATATGTGCTTAAAAGGCCCCTTTAAGCAGTTTGTACCCCAATCATATACCTAGTCATTTTCATACTCTATATTTAACAGGATTATTTGCCATGTTGTTTTGATTTGTTTTTGCATCAGAAGTTTTTATTGTGAAGATGTAAAATGTAAATATGCATGGTGAAGTAAAGTCTTGGAGCTAACACAGTTTTAATGTATCTATTGAGTATAGAACATTTGAATAGTAATTCTGACATTTGAATACATTTTTAAGATGATTTGGTTTACTTACAGGATGTGGCAGAGCTTGTGAATGGGTGGATTGCAAAAGAAACCAAGGGCTTGATCAAACAAGTTGTCAAACCCAAGTCTGTTTCACCCAACGTGGAGGCTATATTGGCCAATGCATTGTACTTCAAGGCGACGTGGGACGAACCTTTTCTCAAATCAGAGACGAAAGAGATGGAATTCCATCTCTTAGGAGGCCGCACCGTTCAAACTCCTTTCATGAACCATTGGGAGAAACACTACGACTATGGATCGTTTAAGGGGTACAAAGTCTTGCAGATGCCTTACAAGAGGTACAGAGGTGATGGGATTGAGAAGAGAAGGTTCTCCATGTACTTATTCCTCCCGGACGAGAAAGACGGGCTACCGACACTCATGGAGAAAATGATGCTTCATATCAATAATGGATCATTGAGGCTGGCTTCTACAAAGATTTCGCGGCTGTCGATTCCAAAGTTTAAGTTCGAGTATATGATTGACGCTTCCGAGGTGCTGAAGGAGTTGGGACTGACACTGCCCTTTGATCCTCGTGCAGGGCTCACGGGTCTGGTCAATGAGCAAGTGCATGTCGACCAGGTTATACACAAGTGCTTCATTGAAGTTGATGAAGAAGGAACCGAAGCTGCGGCGACTACAGTAGCATTTTTGGATGGTGCTTCTCTTTATTCTCCGCCTCCGGTTGAGTTTTTAGCCGATCATCCTTTTCTATTCATGGTCAAGGAAGAATATTCTGGCGTGATCCTTTTTGTCGGAAACTTTCTTTGTCCTTGAGCAACTGATCATATGATATCTTGGATTTTCTTCCAAATGTTTTAGGCATGATATCCTCTTTTGATTACTTTCTTAAAAACATGTCCAATGGCCTTAGGCATGAACAGAAAGGCCTTCTCATATTTTGTCCATGAATAGTGTAAATCTATTTTTTGTGTGTGTGGGTTTATGGATTTGTTTATCTTGACTTAAAAGTCGGTTTGATTATGTTTCCATGACACTGGGAATAGAACTTATAATTTGTCATTCAATTTGCTTACTCGCAAAGCACTCTTGTTGGTATAGGGCCTATACTTTGCCGTATACGTATCGGTCGATGCGTATCGTTTTTCGAAAAATCAGTTCCGATATACCTCGATATAAACGATACAGTCGCATCGGGGCATATCTATCTATACGGTCGGTAAATATCGATCTATACGGTTGGTACATATCATATATCAGGTACGTATCGTTGTGATTAAAACCAATTTTTACCCACTTTGATCAAGGGATCGACACATCTCTTTTTCTCCCACTTTTCTAACTTTTAAAACCAATTAAAAATCGAATCGAAAAGTGGAAGCTGCTTTACCTAGTGAGGGTGATGATGCATTTCTTAGCTCTAGTTCCACGATGATGATGATCATTGTGATACTAATCTCCGCATAATGGATGACAATGATGATGTGTGTGGATATTTTGGATATGACGGTTAGAGCAGATATAGTTTCAGTACATCAGGATCATAACATGAAGGCACTCGTCATTCTTCATTTATTTGAAGTGTGTTGTATTATTGTATGATAAATTGACATGTTTTTCAATATTCTTTTGCACATTACCTGCTTTGGTTTGACATTTAGATTTTCGAGTTGTTTTTTTTTCTAATATATTTTTTGTGTTATTTTCGTATTTGTTGTTGATTGTTATGCTTGTTATAGTGCTTTAACTATGATTCGAAGCATATTTTGGTCTACATAATTAGTGAAACTCCGTATCGATCCATATCAATCCATCGGTCCGTATCAATCCAGATATGGATGTAATTTCCGATACATCGAACCTTGGTCTAGGCAGTCATAACGTATGAAATGAACCATGAGGCGTAGGAATCGTGAGGAACTTATTGCAAATTTAGACATTAAATATATAACTGGTTCATGGTTTAGTAGTTTTACCTGTACAAAAGTTTCTTAGGTACTAGTATTTCTCTTAGAAACGTGGAGACAGCAGGCGACTTGAAATAGATGGATTAATATGGATCGATAATGAATGTAAAAGAGGATCTTTGATGATATACTCGCTTCCACTGTGAGAGCTACTCAGATATCAACTAAATTCTTGAACTATGTATTCAAGGATCTTTGATGATACTCGCTTCCAAAGCGTGTGTTTTTGCTCCTAGAACCATAGCCCTGTAGCCTGTAATCTTTTGACCTTACTCGTTTTCCAACAAGACAGATTAATGCATTTGGTTACATTTCTCAAATCATCTCGACTCCTTGTTTCGGCTGCTCCTTATATGTGGCCTTCATCCCCTCGTCACACTCGCACATTCCCTTGATCTCGCCCTCGCAGGTTTCCTGCTTGGTCTCCTTCTTCTTGCCCCACAGGACTACGTATAGTCCTAATACAATGAGAATCGATCCAACAGCCCTGGGATGACCAAAATGAATACAAATTTAAGCCAGCTTGACTTGACATGATTGATGATGATAAGGTAGACGTTAGGAATAATTAGGATAATTGTTGTGATACACGAAGATAATTGAGCGAATTGTGTACTTACGTTCCCATGTATAGCTGCTCGTTCAGCAACGCCCAGCTCAATAGTGCGACAATGATTAGCAGAAGCGGACTGAAAACCGATACATATAGCGGACCTTTCTTTTGGATTGTCCATGACATTATGCAGAAAGCTAGCGCTGAGGAGATCACCCCCTGAAATCAGAGCAATTTGCCCAAGTTACTAAGTGAAAGAGTAGACCCCTGACAGAGTTTGTACCTATCCAGTTTTTGCTTGAAATGTCACAAAGTATTTGTATCTCAAAACAAACTCTTGCGAATTTAATTCGTTCATGGACTTTAAGCCAGAGGTTGCAGAAACTCATTTGATACCTTTTCATGTTTTTTTAATCAGTTGCTTCTAGTCTCATATGTGTTCTGATATTATGTCAAGGAACTTCTTGTAAGACGGCATTACTTACTGCATACAGACTAGCAACAAGCTTGATTCTAGAGGTGAGGGACCATTGAGAGGCCTTGTGTTGTGAGCACACGGCTACAACAACGCACTCAATGCTTGCCATGAAGCACATCAAGGCCGTGGTCGTGTATGGCGCTGCAAACTTTTCACCCATCTTAGCCTGAAATAGCCATATCAAAAGTTCCGATTAATTACACAGGTGTGGATGCAGTAGATTGGAGAATAAAAAACATGGACTAGGAAATTTTGCGTCCCCATGTTTCAGTACCTGGAGTATGAACCAGATCGCCCAAGAAAGGTTGCTGGTGAGTAGCAGAAACGATCCCGAGAAGAAGTTCCCTTTGGAACCGCTGCTCGTGCTTTCCGTGGCACTGTGAGAGTACTTCCAGTTAATTCCTGACTTGCCGATGCCAATCACTTGGCCATGGTAGAACGAAAGAAGCATTGCGCCTCCAACACATAACAATGTGCCGAATATCTTAGCCTGCCCTGACCTTCTCCTTATTCCTACAGACTCCAGGCTGTATAAATTCAAGTTAGCTATCGAAAGATGATTTTCTGAGACAATGTTAACCGTGGTGAATGTTTTTTGTCACTTGGAAGATAACTGATTTAATGAGTGTATTACCCGAAGAGGGCGGCAAGTACAAATGTGATGGCTGGGAGTATGTTGCCGAGGGCACATGATATGGTCGCCGTGCTGTTCTTCAGTCCGATAAAGTAAAAGACCTGGTTCAAGGTCGCCCTGCATTCAAACTTAGGTAATTAAGAATCGAGAACTAAGCATATTATTCACCAAAAATGACTAATGGTCCTGGCAGGACGCTTCGATCAAGCTACGCTGGACATGAAACCTTAAACGCGGCGTCATTTGTTTAGTTGTTTTGGTTTGGTAAAGCTGAGCTAGTATGTTAGGACTGTTTCGGTAGGTAACGATCTAAACTATGCTGATGCTGCAGCTCATGGCTGCAAGCAGTTGGCATAAATAGCAAGATTTTCAAAGAGTTATTGGTTTGGTTCTAAGCCAGGGTTCGCTAAATTTGCATCATCATCGACAATGATCTGCCAGACTCGCCGGGTCAATCGGCTATTCAAGGCCGGTAGTCGTCCAATACATAGCCAATAAGTCATTTTGGGACATGATCGATTTCTTTCAAAAGAAACGCTGTTCTCTATGAGAATGTTTTCTCCAAATAGTAGTATCGACAAATCGATAGGTCGTCATGTCATAGACCTAAGCTAGATTATTCGACCATGGCACGACACGTAAACCACATAGAACTAACATATATAGAACGTATACAACTTAGAGTAACACATGAATTAAATATGGACATTACCCGAAGAGGGAACATAGGAAAATCTGGAAGAGAATCTCCTTGGTTATCCTCGGTCTCGTTTTCCTATAACCAATCAAAATCACAATTCAGTGTTAGATTTACTAATATTATTAAAAATCACCAATTAGTTTACTGCTAGCTTAGCTGGCATTTTTGGCAATATAATTAATGTTTGATGATGCATTAAATCACACTCGCATAACTGAAAATATCGAATAAATAAATAAATAAAGCAATTCCAAGCCGTGCAAGCAACCAATATTATGATGATGCATATCTATACTTTGTTTTTTTTAACTGAAAAACAAGGAATAACTGAAAAATAAAAGAAAAAAAATGCAAATCACGAAAAAGAAAAAAAAAAATGATAAAATTTTAGCTTTAGCATAATAGCTGGCGCTTGAGCAACAACGGCAGCGTCTGTCTTGGTATAGCGTGAGGAGCGGTGCAGGGAATGCATGCAAGGCATGCGGCAGCTGGAGCCGTTGATTTCCATTGGCCAGTCTTCCCAATTTTTTGTCATGCTTATGATCATTTACTCATTAATCAGTTGTTCAATTAATTACTCATGATCAAATTACAATTTCAAAAAAAAAATTACTCATCAAATTAAATAATTAACCAATTAGCGACAAAATTTTGATTCTAAGTGGTGTATATGGAAGTTAGCTGTGCTGCAGTACTTTACTGTGATCTAGGCAGATTATCAAGACAACTTATGATTACAATGCTATTTTTGCAATACAAACGTTTTTCCCCAATGGCTCATGAACTAGTATATCGACATAAAGATTTTGCACAACATCAGATCATACACTAGTACTAGTGCATCCGTCCGCGCACTAGTTGAGATCATATATATATGAATAATGATCTTTTCTCCAAAAGACTAGATATGAACGAAATTAGTAATTAACAAACGCAGTTGTATTGTTGTTACATGCAGCACTTATGAATACTGCTGCCTATGTTTCATACTCCATATTGTTTTAAGAAAACTTTGATCAAGTTAACTCAACCTACTAACCCTCGATCATGTGATATAGAATCAAGAAGCTAGAAAACAAGAGTGAACGATATATATTGATTCGAAAGGGGCAATGTTACCGTTCGAGGAAGAAGGCGAAAGGGGCAATGACGATAGTGGCGAGGATCTGACGATAAGCGACGAGGACGAGAGGGTCCATTCCGTCGTCCATTGCGAGCTTCGCGATGATGTTCATCCCAGCGTATCCGACCTGCACCACCACCATCGCCACCAACGGCAACAGCTCTCCACCGGCGCCGCCACCCACCATATTTCTAACTGCCTTCTTTCTTTGTTTGTTGAATTCGGCGACTGTGGTGACTTGCGTTTGTGTGTTTTTCTCTCCCTCGCTGGCCGGTGAACTCGACGAGAGAGAGGAGAGGTGAAGTGGAATGGAGAAGGGGTATATATTTTGAGGGGTATATATAGGACAGCCGGGGAGGGTGTCGTGGAAGGTGAAGAGGCTCGATATTTTTTATTTTTTATTTATTTATTTATTTATTTTTTTTTTTTTAGTGTTGACAGAATCTAAAAGAGGAGTGAATACAATCTTTTTTTATTCTTTTGTTGTAAAAAAAAAACTGATGATATATACCAGCTCTTTTTTGAGCTAAAAGATGTTTTTTTATATGCATGACGCAAAGTGTTGGGATGTTGGGTTTGTTAAGTAATGATATCCTATTGAATTCTTGGGAATTCGAAACTAAATCATTAAACGAAATAGCTCAGAAATTGATAAATTTATTTGTTTTGAATTCTCAAATTCAAATGTCAATAGAATATTCTCAACGATGGTAATAAATTCCCAGAGCTAATAATGATTTCAATTCAAGTACTCAAGATTTACATCAGCAAACCCTTGTCAACTAACAATAGATTAAGATCATTACGGTCTCAAAATAACATTTGTTACAATATCTACTATTGAACAAGGAGTTTGTTGAAACTAGTTGTTTGACAAAACAATTAACAATCTTTCTCAGAAGAACGTGATGAAAGCACATAAATTGTAGTACTCCCTCGGCCTCCATCCTAATTTACATACAACTATTATAATTTGAAACGGGATTTTATATATTTATTTTGTTAAATTTGATGAATAAAGAATATTTTTTAAAGATATAATGAGATTTTATAAACATTTGAGAGAATAGTTAGTGGATATACTATAACATAATATGATTGATTTGATTTTTTTAAATTAAAATTTTGATAAAAAAAATATTGTAAGTATTTTGGAACATTTAAAAACAAAAGGTGTTATATATATTATATAACGAAGGAGCATAATTCATCATTCACGTTACAAGATAAGATCACGTAGGATGATATTTCATTATTTCACAAGACAAGTTAAAGTTCAATAAGGGCGAATGCACTAGTATAGGATAATTGAGTAAAACGTGTAAGGGGAACGAGATAAGATGAGGTTGCTTGTAACAACACCTGAACACTATAAGTGCTCTGTACAGGTACAAATGTCGTCGTCGTTGTGCTTGTGCATGAGAGATGTGAAGATGAGTCAACAATGATTTGATATTTGCATTTTGCACCCAAGAAAAGCAACAACAACAGAACGCTGCCGTTTCCGCTCGAAATTATGCCAGCTTTGCATGCCCCTCGTTAATATTATGTAATGAAATCTCGATGATTATATATATATATTAATTTTATTAATAATAATAGTTTAAAAATATAAGTGTAATGTTCACATAAAGACTCATAACATTAATGGTAATTGTATTTGTAGTATGTCCTAGCTAGTTCTCTTTACTTCCTTTTTTAATTCTCTATTTTTTATATCTCCACTTAAAAATATTCAAGTCAATTTGTTACTAAGTTATAATCCACCTGATATCTGTAAATTCATGCAAGAAAGAGATTATATGCATGTATAGCTACTAAGCTAGGCGGAAAAACATATGGTGTGTTGTGTTTAAACGTCTCATGGTCTGTTACAAATTGCTATTGTCCCCAAGATATTGTGTTATCATTTGTCCGAACATAAGCTACTAGGTATTAGCCACCCTTGCCAATCAAATGCATGTAACAAGCAATATCCAGCGTGCACAACGTACCTAACGTGACATAGAACATATCTGTTAACTCTGTAAATTCAAACCAAACAACTAATCAGAATAAGGTCGATTTGGAAAAATGAACATAATACACGCATTAAGGCAATTTAGTATCGTTTTATCATTTCCCAATGTCATTAATTTGCTTAGGATATAGGATTTGAAGTTAGGCTATGATCTCTTTCCTTCCCTACCATCATTAGGTTTCTACAACAATCTCATGGCGAAGTTTAGTTTCTCATCGTCCAAGTTTCTTAGAATCATCAAATATCATTTTGTACATATATAGTCATGCAATCAACATATGTTCTTGTCCATGGTTGCACGTACGCGAACATTACATCACGCTTTTAAATTATTTCGGCAAAAAAGAAAAAAAGAGAAGAAGAAAAAAAAAAAAAAAAGATCGTATGAGATATGCATGATTTTCGAAGGTCGATTGTATTCCATTTTTGGTTCTCATTGCATTAATGAAAGAAATTGATCTACAACTGATCCTTACCTAATAAATCACGGGCAAAGACTAAGTGTCCCAAAAAAAAGAAAAAAGAAAACATAAACTTGTTCATATTTTATTGGTTAGTTGGGAACTTGGCGTGGTAGCTTTGCATTTTGGTTATAAAATTGTGGGACAAGTGATCTCTTCATCATACAAAAAATACAACTCATTTTTCATGATTTTTAGGCATGGCTCCTTTGTCATCATCCTTATATAAATGGAGATATGTTCAATAGACGTTTAGATCATCGCGATATATAACGATAAAGGAATTCTATGGCTAAGAACATACATACAGATTCCTTTTTCCTTATGTAAATAAAATTACTCCGTATAAAGCAATGCACTTGCACCAGATGGTTTACTAACTAGGCTAGATGGGTTTTAATATAAGTATTATAACAACTCAGAATTCCTGTATCCTGTAAATAACTAAAACTCAGAATCAACGTTTGAGTACTAATCATGAAGAAGAATGCTTCTGTACTGATTGATTGTACATGTGTGAATATATATAAGTTCAACATGATGTACAAACTAATATTAGACCATTTAAATTAATTTTCGTTGACGGGGTTTATCATGTGGGATGAGGATGATCCCACAAAGTAGTCATGTTCGCACTCAATAAATTTTGATCTTTTGATCTTCCTTCGGCTTACCATGTGAGATAAGGATGATCCTTAAATTATTATTGTTAATAAACGTATATTTGATGAAGAAATCAAATTTAAATACATCAATCAAAGCCCATCCCATGGCATATAAAAGTGGAACTATATAGATGTTTGATTCCTAAAATGACAAGGTTCCCTCTCGTGAATGATTTCATCTTTTTGATGATTTTAGTCGTGTAACTATTTTCTTTGGATGATCTTCGTAAGGAGTAAAGAGAAGCGGCGAGTACACGACAAAATTTTCGACGACTTAATCGAGATGGAGTTAGCTAGATCGAGTTGCCACATCCCATGATGTAGTTAGCCGTCGATTTCTAGTTCACGAACCTCAAAGTTTAATTTGTTGCCTTATTCAACATTACCTCATGGGAGCGATGACCAATCAGGCATTTTGAGACCCTGACAAGTTAATCGAGCATAATATGGTTCAGATATTACTTAGCAAATATTTAGTCTTGAGCTTGCACGTTTCTGAACATAGTAGGCAGTCTATTCTATATATTGATAGTAATTAATTACTGATTTATAAATGAAGGATGAACTAATTGTCTTAACAGGCTAATAATATTGCTTAAGCGCGCGCCATACATAACAATTTACATCTTGATACGATCTTGTCACATATGATAAAATAAAATAAAATTGTGTCTATGCTTTCATTGCATGCAACTTCTTCTAATTCTCGTGATAACGGGCTCGAAGACAAAGAAGTAGTAATCTGAGTCATTTATATGCTTTTTGATGGATTGAAGTCACCATCTTCAACTTTACAATGCAAATAGAACCCTCAACAAAAGCCCATGATGCATCAACTTCAAGTCTTCAACAGTCTTATATTAATTGATTGCGTACCCTGTTTTTATATTTGCCTCAACTTTTTGCAGAGTTGCAGATTTTTTCTAACCGATTTTTTTGGGAGATCGATTTTGGCGTGCTATGTATGCTTTTTGGAGGTTTTTCTTTAAGCTTTGTGATGATGCATATGAGTATATCTCATCGCCCGCTGATGAACGTTTCATTCTTTGTAGCATGATGTATTCCGTGCATGGTTTTATCCACTGGTTCCCGTGTAATGATCAGATGTGTAACGCGTATGTTATTTTCTCGAAACATTAGTCTCTTATACTCCAAGCTTTTCACATAGTGCAATGTCGGGTTATTCCTAATTTGGTTGTGAAGAACTATGCACATGCACAATATGAGCTCGATTAATCATGGTATATTTTGAAACAGGATTACGTCGAAATAGATTGAGTACTGAACCAGAGCTATATCTTGGCATGAATTTATTCAGCGTCGGTCCATTTCTTCTAAACAAACTAAATGGGCCTGGGAAAATCACAGGCATCAAGATCCATGACATGACGGTAAGCCTAGATGGTTTTGAAATGGGCTTTGGGGCCCAAAACTGATAAGTAAAGGGCTAAAAGTGTTGCAAGTAACCAGAGTCTCCGATGATCTAAATGGGCCGCGTGCCCATCAGAAACATAGATATGGTATCCCAATGCCCAACGGCTCTATTTACAGTACCATAGCGTTAATAAGTCGAAATAAGGGTTTAACGTTACATGTGCTTCGTTTCTAGCTTCTTCCCATAATCCTATGTATGCATTCACAAATTAGGAAATAAGTTTATCGGACTAAAACTGACATCTCCGTCCCATTTGAATGGAAAAGAAGGAGTATGAATTGAACAAATCCTAATATTATTCCATATCAAACATGTAGATTTTTAATATGATGGGTTAACAAAAAGTAAAATATACCATGTTGATGTGGATAATCGCATCAAAATCTTTAAACCAAATCTTTGGGATACTACATACATTCCTATTTAAAGAACTCAACGTTCTTATTGCCGGTTCAAGCATCACTCATAACCTTAGAACCTTTCCCGTGGACGACTGATGTGGACTCCTTATCCATTGGCACAGTATACGATCGTACGGTTGTTTTGATATCATTCTATATTATCCGGAGCAATCCTGTCATTAAGATCTATTTTATTGTTCAAACCAACATTATTTTTTTCGGTGTGTTTTGGTTTCAATTGCACATATTTTGAAAAACTTTTTAGAAGGTCACTCATTCCAACATTACTTCATATTGAACTCGCTTAAATACAGAGTTATAATGTGATGCGCTATAAAAAAAAGATATATATTTTATTGATATGGATAATCGCATCAAATCTGTGATACTTTGAAATTTCATAAGAGATTAATTTTTTTTAATAATTCAAATATAAGAAAAGTAGAGATATAGAATAAAAACTCAAAAATCTAATGTGGGTAATAATCACGTTAACTATTTTATATGACCAGATAGTTATAACTTTATGATTATATCTAATATGTTTTGTTAATGATCTCATTCAAAAATTAACCCTATTAAATCACTTCTTTTCTATTAACATTTTGGAATTAAAATATTCAAATCCAAAGAATGAATATATTCTCTTAATTTTTCACTTCTTTTGACACCTACTCTAACTGACTAACACGAGTCTTCATTTATCTTCCACGTATCCATTACGTGTTCAATGCAGTCAAAAATCGCAGAGATCAAGGTGAAGATGGAAAAAGGAAAAGAAAAAAAGGAACTTACTGCTCTCTGTCAATTTCTCTCTTTTACTGAGATCCTCTCAAGTTGCTCTCTACTTTTCTAAGTTTGCACTATAATCAAAGGGGAAAGCAGGAAAGAGGGAAGTAAGTGATTTTTTCTGATCTATCTTGATGTTAAGGCAATTTCTAAGGTTTGAGTTTGTCTCCTCGTTGAATTGAATCATGTCAAATTTGAGGTTTGTCTTTGCTCCGGTTTCCATCAAATTGATTCAATTGAAGATGTTCTATATTTGGTTTTCTGTATTATTTTTTTTCCCTTAAAACTCCGTTGGTTGTCATCCAAGAAATGCAAGCGAAAGAAATCCTTGGTTTGGCAGATTTACTATTTCTTGTTCTTGTTAGCCATCAAGTAAAATTTCAAAGCTTGAATCTTTGCATGATTTACTGTCTATAATCGTTCACTGTAGCTAGAGCTACATAAGATTGGGGTATGCAGAAGCATGTTTTGATTTGTTTAAGTACCTAACTTGTTTGCTAATGGTTACTGCTTTTGATTTGGGTTTGTATGCTAGTTAATGAAACTGTAAGTTAGCATAAATCTTGAGCTTTCATGTTAGAAATAGGAAGTTGCACAAAACAAATGAGAAGTACCCATAGCTCGTTAGTTCTTGTTGCTGTATACAAGCTGGTAAGTGACCCGGTAAATTGAACAGTGCCTCTTGGTGTCTATTTCATGCTTGGAATTAAAGACAACTCAAAAGATCATATAGTTCATACAGGTAGTTGAGAAATTCTGTGATGTATATTTGTGAACCTGAACCTTAATTCTTATATTAATAAGTGCAACTTGGCTGTCATGTTCCTGAAGTAAAACGTAAGCTCATAAACCCCATAGATATTGTTTCCATCAATATTTTCTTTGCTTATTTTGAATTCTAAATGTGACTGCTTATTAGCATAATTTAAATAACATGGTCGATATAGCAAGAAGCTTGCTAAAAATGATGGTTCTTCACACTGGTTATGGTTTTGCTGGTCGATTTATGTGTGTTAGTATACAATTGTGAGAATGGGATTTGTTTATGAGCAAGTAAGTGAAATTCAGTGAGTTTTCATGGGTTGATCTTGAACTGAATTGTTCACTCTTGCTGATTACTTCTCTTTTAATTTGATTTAAATGTTGACATTTGGTGAGACGAAATTAAGCACTTGTTGTGCTCGGTGAGACGAAGTGATGTGCTAATTTGTGTGGTACAGTGATTTTATGACGAAGAGTTATGATTAAATCCTATGTCATGTGTGGGTTGATCTCCTTACATGATATAGAGGCGTAAGCTGCAGCTCTGATTGGATTTTTGCCGGAGATTTCATTTGAGAGTATTTTTCATTTCTCTGATCTTCATCAACGTAAAAGTCGGAAATAACCCACTCATCCACTAACCCACTCATCCAATAAATCACTCAAATCTCCTCTTCTTCAAATTCATCTATAAATAGCCCATAGTGAGATGGGCAAAGGCATTATCAAATTCAATCATCAAAAATCAATCAAACACAATCATCGAAGATCACCATCCACGTTAGATACTCTACATCACGAAACATCATCAACCCGATGCACAAGCGATCATCGTAACAGCCCCATTAATCGTTCAAAGTTTGGTGTAATCCGACGTGCATCCACAAGCTAGGCAACTGCCCGAGTTCCTCTCGACGTTGCCTCCCCATGCTTTCTCCGCATAAGCTCCGGGTTGTTAGGAAAATATGTAAGGAAGGGATGCAACAATGGAAGAAAGATTTTAACTTAGAAGCGTTGTAATTTTCTCTTTTAAGGATTTATTCACCCCTTCTTCGAATATACGAAGATTGCTTAGGGTATGGATGAACAATCCTTTAGAATACAACTAAGCCTTTGTGAGAATTGCTGGAAACGATCCTGACGAAATTTTCTTCGAATCTCGTTGTGAAAGTTGAGACGAAATCTTCTTCGATTCTCGTTGTGAAAGTTGAGAGAAAACGATATTGGTTTTGTGGAGGTTTCTTTTAACACTTGAGAGGGTTAATGAAAGCGTTGAATCTGATTTGAAATGAACAATATATAAGAAAAATGATCTCAAATCCACAATATATAAGAAAAATGATCTCAAATCCGAAACAACACATTTGTTGGTGAAAAGACAAAGTTTCTTCCTTGGACTATCTTATTTCAGAGCAACGGCACGTGATATTTTTAGTGCTCAAGATTCCATGGTGATGTCCAAGTCATGCTTCTGCACTAGCGGTCAAGTGCTTGATGATAGAGGAAGGTGGCTATGTCCCGAAACTTTTAAGTGTTTAATATGTTGCAAGGATTATCTTGATGCTAGATAGCAGGAGTAAAACTAGAAAGCCGACGAGAGGACTTTCAATACGGATGGGAGTTTGGAAGAGATGAAAGATATGACCTCTTTGGAGTGATTTTTTGATATGTTTTTGATAATGTATGTAGCAATAATGTTTTCGAATGTTAAATTAGTTTATGAGGCAAGGTTTTGAGTCTTCCTCATCTTGTATTTTTGTTTGAAATTAAGGTTCCGTCGAGGACCTAAATAAGTTTGGGTTTAGTATTGTATAAATCACGATAAAACGATCAAATTCGAAAAAAAGTAAAGAAAAGATCTCAAAACCACGAACTTTTTTGAAAATCGTAAACGATTTTGATGCAAGGTTTTCAATTATAGGAAAACCGTCACCGGTTTTCAAGAAAACGTCATCGATTTTATAGAAACTGTCATCGGTTTTGATGTCCATAGACCACCTTCAAAATAAAACATCAAAACCGTCATCGATTTATAAAACCGTCAACAATTATGGATCACTGAGAGCAAGAAACGCTAAAAACCGATAAGACGGTTTTCAGAAATCGGTATCGATTTTCGATCACTGAGAACAACTAAAACAGGAACACTGAAAATCAATGACGGTTTTCTAGAAACCGTAACGGTTTTTTTTTTCAGATCTGCCATTTAACCGTCCGACCCCTCTTTCTTCCCCTCACTTTTCCTTATTTCTCTCTTCGACCCCAAACCCTAACATACCCAAATTACGAATTACATCCAATTGAGCCCAAATCTTCACAAATCTCATCACATCTACACCCGTTCTTCAATTCTCACGTATCAATTTCATCAAAACATTGTGATTCTCACAAATTTACTCCTAATTTTCACGTTGATTTCGATGCTCAACATCTGAGGTCGAAGACAACCGGGTAATGACATCGTATGATGACTACAATGCATTCGATGAATCAAGGATGCCATCTTCTCCGTAACCCCGACGTGGTGCATCCCGTCGTAATCTTTTTTTGACGACGAACGTTGACAAGGATAAGAGAAGCAACCGGCCAAGAAGACGGGAAAAGGAAACGAAGGCCGACTGAAGACATGAGTGCGGAGAAGTTGAAGATCGGTGGAAATACCGATGGTTTTCATCGAAAGAACGTGATGAATGTCGATATCCTAAGACCATGCAAATCGACCCTACAGGAGGTAGTTAATTTAGTGTCACTCTTGAGTTTCTATCCGATTATTATGAGGGTGTGTATAATGAGCAATTGAAGAAGAAACTTAATTATGACCATGTGATTGATCTTGTTTGGCTTGAGCAAAACAATTTTTCGAGATTTAGTGATTGGTTTGAACCTCAAGGTTAGAAAGATTTTGTAATTAACAGGACAAATAGATACTATCTGAAGATGGTGCAATTGCTTTATGCTCACTTCGAACCTATTTCGATAGATTTGGTAACCAATAGGACAAATTAGGATCTCAAAAGCATCAAAGGCAGGTAGAAGGCTTCACAAGGAACATCTAGTACACAAGGAGAAGTGGAAGAAGAAGAAGAAGAAGAAGAAGAATGACACGTTGAAGATGATGCTTGTGATCATTGTCCTCATTTCTGCTCAATGGATCGCTACATGGAGTTCTTAACCGACAACTATGAAAAGGTTGGAGTAGAATTATGAAGCACTTCAAAGGAATTTCGACGTCTTCCAGGATCAAGTTACTACAAGATAGGAGATAGATGATCATCGTCATGATGAGATCACGAACTATCTTAATCGGTTAGCACTACGAACGAGAATTCCTCCTCCACGGTCCGCGGATGATGATGATGATGACGACTGCATGGATATGTAGTTGTTTACTTATTTTTGACTTTGTAATGTTTTTTTGCTTCTTAAAATTTGGATATTTTATCTTTGGAACATGTATCTTTATATTTGGAACAATGTTGTTGTTTATATGATTTTTAAGTTGTCACTTTCTCATGTTAAAATGTTTAGTAAATAATTCAAATGTCATGTCAATATGTTGTTATGTTGATGACACTTGAACACTTTATTATGTATGAAAGTTTGGAACAAACATAGCAATTCAAATGTTATGTTGGAATATATAGTTCTTAAGGTTTGTAAGTGTAACACTTCAAAAGATTTTTTTTTTCATTTTTGGAAATGTAAACAGTGAACGGTTAAAGAAAACTTTCACGGGATATACATCAAATAAGTTTACTGGGAGCATACCTTTCAGTGATAAAAAATCATCAAACGGTTTTGGATGATTGAGATGTACAAGTTCTGTAATTTTTCATGTTGTTACAACCGTTGCCGATTTTGGATATTGTGAACAGTTATGAAAAACTATCCATGGTTTTTAGAAACCTTATGGTTTTGATATTTCTAGAAAAAAAGGACTTTAAAGCCAATCATAAACCCGGATTATTGTTGGGGCGAGCTGACCCAGACCCGATCAAAATCAACTGGGCCGAGCTAAGCACAGGCTTCTGACGGGCCAGGCCGTTACATGTCATCACTAGATAGATAGTCTCATAGTAAGTGTTTTTTTTGACTTTTTCAGGGATTTGAATCTGAAAATTTGTCACCATTGTTGATGCTCCACTCCGTGTGATAAACAAAGACACCATTTCTAGTATGAATTGTTTTGAGTTCTTCGAGTCATACTTATAATCAACAAATGTTCTCAAATCAATGTCTTTCTTGGTTTGAAACATGGACATCGGATTTAAATGAAATGTGACCTACTTATTGGACTTATTAAGATAACTTAATGGCAAAATTTTTTATTGCACATAAAAAGAAAAAAATGCACTTAATCTATCTAAATTATTAGCCTTTGGTATGAAATATCCCTTAATTATAAAATATACAAAATATACAAAAGACCTTTATAATTAGTAGCCTGCAAATGTTTGGTTTTCCGTTTAAAAAAAAACCCTTTATAATTTTGGACAACTTTACCCTCATTCACTCGTATCCTTCTTCCTTTCCCCTCATCAACCCCCACCCTTCTCATCATCCCCGACGCCGCTGTTACTGTTGCTGCTGCTGCGGTTATCGTCGCTGTTCCATGCATCACACTCTACATTATCCCCTCTTAACAGTTGTCAAAATCAAATAAATAACCGGCAACTCGCATTTTTACCAGATGATGCTCATAGGGCTGATGATGACGATGATGACACTGGGATGGGTTGAATTGAAGAGGAAATGAGTGGAGCAACAACATGACTTCAAATCTCAAAGTTGTTCACTTCACAGCATTCCATACACTCAACCCACAAGAAATTGAAAGAACCCAAGTGCCTTTTTTTGTCACAGAATCTAATTGGACTCATTGAAGAAATGGCGTTTTCGAATCGGGGTCAGTTAGCGGCTCTGTGTAGTTCTTGAAATGAAGCAAAGCCCCTTTGTTATCATCTCCTTGCCCAGCAGTATCACAATTATCCCCTCAACAGTTCGATGGAAGATGCTAGGGTTTGATGCGGGATTGAAGAAGTTGGGGGTTCGATTTGGATGTTTATGTGTGGTGGGAATTCAAAACTTCGGGGGATCTTGGTTGGGG
>LIEC01010587.1:17216-30272 GCA_001925005.1 Drosera capensis | reverse complement strand
GGGGGGGGGGGGGGGGGGAGGGGAGGATTCCCAAGTAAATTCAACATTCCTGACGTTTTGATTAATTTTTTTTAAAAAATAGATAGATTAAATACATAATGTAAATAACAGTAGTATGGTTTGAAGGGGAGTTTCATGTCATCCACGAGGCATCCGCCCTCCTCACATGAAGTTGAGTTCACAATCAAACACAGCTACCTCATCCCACGAGCACGATGGGTCCCATCGCCACAACCAACCAAAAAAACCCGATACTCATCTCCACAACTCAAAAATACAAACACAGTAAGCAAAGCAAGAACAACGGTACAAGCACAATGCCCACTCTCCATCTCCTCTTCTTCCTCCATCTCCTCTTCACATTCCTCCCTCTCGCCACTCCCCTCTGCTCCAACTCCCCTCACCTGTTCCTCTTCGGCGACTCGAACTCCGACACCGGAAACCTCGCCGCCGGCCTCGGCTTCCCCATCAACCCCCCCTACGGCCGCGCATTCTTCAATTCCTCCATGGGCCGACTCTCTGACGGTCGCCTCGTCGTAGACTTCTTGTGTTCGAGTCTCAACACTGGGTTCCTGGCGCCCTACATGGAGAGTTTGGGATCGGATTTCCGGAACGGGGCGAGTTTCGGGGTGGTCGGAGCCGGGACGTTGCCGGTTGGGGTGCCGTTCGTGTTGGGGGTTCAGGTGATGCAGTTCGGGCACTTCAGAAGGAGGTCCTTCCAGCTGGTGGCTAAAGGTGTGCGTTGTGAGTGATGTGGTTTTATTTTAATGAAAAGTTATTGGGGTTGGCTTAATGATAATAACCTTGTTGATCTTTAGTCACTTATATTTGTGACCTATGGGTAATAGGTTGGCTTGAATCATGATGCATTTTTGTGGCATATAGGTTGACCTTGCTGTATTTTGTCACAAGTTCAAGTTTCTGTTTTCCCCATTTATTTAAGGGTGTTTGTTTGACATTTAGTTTTATGTGGGGCAAGGGGTTATTTGTTGTGCAGGTTTCAGTCCCCTATATTTTAGGTGCTCTTTGATATTGAAAAGTTTTGAAAATCAAAATCAATAATAAAAATTAAAAATCTATGATGAAAATCGAGATCAGTTTTGTAAAGGGGATCTTGAATATTATACTTAGATGAAATAAAACACTGAAACTGAAAATTATTTTTTCTGTTTTCTACTTTCATTCATCTGTTTAAGAAAAACAGAAATCAGGAATAAATATTTCTATTTCATCTATCAATAGAACGTAAACGAAAAAACAAAAATAAAAATGATACCAAACATGCCCATAATTATCTCACCATTGTATTAGGGTTATTGGCCCAAGGCCTCAACACTCTCCACCCCCAAATTACATAATTACAGTTCAAGCCCAAGAGAGGGAGAGAAAGGGGATGTTATGAATATTGAACCTACATCGACATTTGAGATTTAATGGTTTGACACTCCTTGGAGTAAAATTAAGTTCATCTCATATTCTTAGTTCCGGTACTTGGCATGATTATCTGAATTGTCTTCCTTGCAAGCAAGTTGACGAGCGTGTTTCTTTATGTCAATTTAGTTGATCAACTTTGCAAATGTGAGAGGGGAGGGAATATGTGATATAGTGCGAGGGTGATGTATTTCTAGTGGAAAAGTGTGATGCTGCAAATTACTACTTTTAGTATATGGTTGGGACCGATATCATAAAATGTAGGATGGTCCTTTCTCAATCATAAAGAATGACTATTAAGTCATGCCAGGATGGAATGGAGCACATACATTGTCATTTCATTGAATGATTTTTCAATCATACTTTTGGGTCTGTTCATATTAATGATAAAGTCATAAAGATATGGCATATTGGTATAGGATGTACGAAAATTCATCTCTCTTCAATGTACGAAAATTCATCTCTCTTCAATGTGTTCATCTTACAACTTCAATGTTCGAATCGAAGTTCTGGTTGTTGGCAAAAGATTAGTTGCCGTAAAAATCCATTATATGCACAAGTCCGATTCCTGTATTATGTAAAGTTATGTTGTCTGGAATTAATGAAATGAGGTTTGGTATGTCATAAACATATGTTGTAATGCTGGCAGGATCATCAAGTGCCATCACTGATGAAGGATTCCGACGGGCACTTTATATGATCGATATCGGGCAGAATGACCTGTCGGATGCATTCGCCAAGAACATGACTTATGCTCAAGTTGTCAACAGGATCCCCTCAGTAATCACAGAGATTCAGAACGCCATTAAGGTGAGAAGCCTCATTCTGATATTCTACAAGAAAGAGACTCCATACCAGGGTACAGTTAAGATTATGAGATCAATGGATGTTATTGAAGAGTTTACCCAAACCGACTTTTTTTGCAGTCTTTGTATGCTCAAGGTGGGAGGAACTTTTGGGTTCACAACACAGGACCATTGGGCTGTCTTCCACAAAAGCTTTGGTTAGTCCAAACCAAGGCGCAGAAGAAGGCCGGAGGTCTTGATTCTGATGGCTGCATTGCTAGCTATAACTCTGCTGCTAAGCTATTCAACGAGGCCCTTTTGCATCTGTGCCAACAGATGGGATCAGATTTGAAGGATGCTACGATAGTCTACATTGATATATATGCTATAAAGCACGATATCATCGCCAATGTATCCAAATATGGTAACCAATTATTGGAAGCTTAGCTTTTTCCCCTATCCTGGAAACGGCAGGGTTGTCTTCATCTAATGAGTCTATTCCAAGTAATATAATATGCTGTCAGTGATATTGTGAAAGTGTTGTGGATGCAGGATTCTCTAATCCGTTGATTGCATGCTGTGGATTCGGAGGGCCTCCATACAACTATAATGTACGGGTAACTTGTGGTAACCCAGGTGCCGAGGCCTGCAGTGATGGTTCTCGGTTTGTCAGCTGGGATGGTGTGCATTACACCGAGGCTGCAAACTCTGTCATTGCAGAAAAGATACTTTCCGGTGATTTCTCGACCCCTCGAACAAGCTTTGATTTTTTCTGCAAGTAGCTGAGTGCACCATCTGCGGACGATGTTCCTGAAATTACGCTCAAGTGCATATACAAAATTGGCATTACTTTAGCTTCCTTCCTTTTCCCTGTAAGCAAAGAGCTGCAGTTTTGTTATGTTGTCTAAAGGAAGCTGGGTCGATTTTTAGTTCTTTTGGCATTTTCTTTGTATCATGTTGTATTCCTTCAAGCTTGTTGGAAAGTTGATCATTCGAATCTTTAACAAATTCCTAACAAATTTCTCGCATGCAACAAATTACCTTTTCCTGTGTAGATCAATGTTACATTCCTCTATATTCCGTCTGTAGTCTGGAGTTTTATTTATATTGAGTTAGTTAACTTATTTGGTTCTTCACAACAGAGAATAAAGTTGGAGTAACATTTTTTGGGCCGGGAAAGAGTGTGAGGCACCCTGATCACTCAATGTTTCAAGTACGTTAAGCAGTCTATGTATATATTCGAAAATTTTGTTGCCCTCTTGATTGGGCTTGTAGCTGATGATCTGCAGTATCCTGATGAAATATACACGGCATATTCTGTTCTGTTATCATGATGAAGAATTTGTGGTCGCCTTTAAGCATATGAAGCTCCTTGGCTAACTATGTCACGTCGACCAGATTAAAATGGTGGGTGCCGTATGGATATCAAGACATATGGCCAACATAATTTGTGGAAAACCATTGGGTTGGCTCCTTCGGCCGACCCTCAAAAAAAATAAAAAAATAAAAAAAATGAAGCTCCTTAATGCAGGCCTATATCTGTAGTTAAATACTCCTGTCTTTTCCTAGACTGCCATTTCGCTCAAGTTAGTTAGTAGCAGAGGTTACAGATCGGAGGCGGGAGGCGGGAGGCTATGCTAAGAGATGCTATAGATCAGACCATGGATAATTCCTGCCTGTATCACAATATATCACAGAGCTTATGGTCGAGTTCATTCATAAATCCTTTTAAATCTTTAGAATGATCGTTTTCGCTTGCAAGAATTATGGAGATTGGTGAATAGGCTTGTGTATGTAACTTGATCATGTAGAAAGGAAGTAAATATTGAGGAAGCTAAGCAAGAACAAGATGCAATTTATGTGTCTTTCTAGAAGGCTTGACGATATGCTGTAGCTGACATGATTTATGGCAGAGGCAGCCTGCAGTACTGAGTTTATGACTTAACATGGAAACTCCAGTATGCAAGGAAGGCAACATAGTTGCGTGTGCTTGGCACATACATCTCCTTCGAGGTATTTTTTTCCCGGTTTGGCTTCGGATAGTGTTGGTACTCTTAAATGAGAGTTCCTGCTGCTTGTAAGCTTTACCTGGCATGGATGTCTTGGAGCCTCTCGTTTGGAGCCTAAGTTTATTCTGCATATTACCTTCTGCTACTGCTTGTTTACGTTTTCGACCTACTTCCTTGAAATATAGTCATATATCAAGACCTTGTATGATGATTGGTGCACATAGGCAGCAGGGTTGGGAACCTCAAACCTAGGATATCCAGTCCGTGGTATGAGGTCTAGTACCTTAAAATTTAAATCATTTGGGAAACTCACATGGGACAGGTTGAACTCATATAAGGCCGATAGGGTCTCGAAATGAGGGTGGGATTTTTAAGGAAATGGACACAAATCAAGGGAGCAAAAAATAATGAGCAGAAAAGATCGAAGATACAAACTTAGATGGTTTTAGCAAAGAACTTCCGCACATCACATGGTTTGACTGTGGTTAGTCCTGCGTTGCATATCTATAACTAGCGGCTCGTGAACTTGATTCAAGCAACTAGGTTGGTACAATGCAAAGAGCGCAAAGCTGCCCTGTTAGCGTAATGGATATCTTTCAGATAAAGGGATTTACCTATTTTTGCCTCCCTTGAGAATCCTTTCAGCAGTTACTTCCAGCGATAATCCTGTTGTTCTTAAGTCCCTTATCACTCTATCCTATAGACTGGTATTTGAAGTTCTCTTGTCGATTCTTGAGATCTTCCCACTCTTTCATGGTTTCGAACCTTGATGTCAAAGTGGTTGAACAGTAAGCCTTTTACATAACTGAGAGGCTATTGTTGTTGTCCTTTGGATGTTTCTTGGGTGAATGTGAATCTGAGTTCATGAATTTACTTGTAAGTTGATGTTTCAGGTTATCGTATTGGTTCCCTGCAAGATATGTCTAAGCATGGTTCAATCCTACAAAATGCAGTTAAACCATCGAAAATATGGAATGGATGAACAAGAGCAATGACAATGTACTGCAGTGAGTGGTTATTATCATAAAAAGGTTCAAACTGCACTACCAGCTTGATCTCATCTCAATCCCAATTGTGAGGAGGTCGTACTTCATCAACTGTCTATCCTTCTACTACAAGGAAAGATTGAGGTCTATGTCAATACCACGCTTTCCACTCTGTTCTTCCTGGTTCCTCATCGTGGAAGCGCCAGCTTCTTTGCTGGGATCCTTTGCAGTTATAGCTTCCCTCACAAAATATTCTACCTTGAAAGATGGTTTCCAAACCAGAGCAGTCGGCGCTATCTTCTCGTCCTCGTTTGTGTTTCTCTCCCTCTCTTGTCGCCCATCTGTGCAAAAAGAACCACGCAGATCCCTCACATTCTTTATCAGAGCAAATAACTTTTCCACCTTGGCGTCCCTGTCTTCTTCATCCTTGCTCATCATCATCAGCTTCCTCTTCTTTGTCGTGGCCCCTCCTACCTCAACTCTCCATGGGTATACACTCATGATTCTCCACGTCGTCAAGCTGGAGCTGCTTTGATGTCGGATTTGTTACTTCAAGTAGAAGAAAATATTAGTTTCTGCTTTCTTGAACTAATAATAGAACTTGTAGTGCTGATTGAAGAACAAAATGAATGGACCCAAAAAAAGAGAAGCTGTGGTTATTGTCTAAGTTTTTCTGTGGCAGTTTTTTGATTATGCAATGACTAATATAAACTGCAGATTTTCTGTGCTTCTTGGTGTGGCTTATCGCTAGATATATAGATGTAGATTTGGCAGCTGGATGCAGTGAAGCCAGTCAATGCTGTCGATGTAGAATGAGGTTGGCAAGGGACCAATTCGGCATCACTGGCTGTTGTCATGGACCATATGTGCTCTGACGCTTTCGTTGCACTGTGCAGGTGTTCTTTTGTTGGACTCATTTTGTACGACGCTGCGAAAAATCCATTTCCCTTCATATTTTGAGGCCTCAGGAGCGCTCACGGTCGGTTAAATTTAGGAGGTTAGTCGAGCACATAGACCTTCACTTAAACAGGTCAGAATTTTTTTCCCTGCGTTCTTATGAATGAATCCAACTTCTTTGCTAGCATCAGGACCACCCTGTAACATATACAAGATGAATCAACGAGACAAGCTAGCAAACATGGTGAATATCCACCGCTTTTACATGGTAGTTGTACCGCCTGGGGTGGTACCTTCAATTTAGTCGGATGCGTATTTGATCTCCTAGTTGATTCCATTTTTCACGGCGTTGGGCAAAATGATCATTTCTTTCTTGGTAGCTAAAAACTTGCTACTAGCAGCTATCATGGGCACACCTAGATTTTGATTTTCCTCTGCTATGGTAATGTTGAACATGTTCCCATCTATAGACGCAATCTCTTTCCATCTTTTTTTCGGCATTTAATATTTCTGGTTGGATGTTCTTTTCGTTCAGCTTTCATCAAAGACACTGACTCGAGTGTACGATGTAGGAGTCTGGATTGTCCTGATAGCTGGAATCGACGAATCAGAGCGAGGATTAGACTGTAGGTTTTCAATGACCTCGGTGCCTATTGATGAAGATATGTCATCGCTAGCATATCGGTCCTCGTCTTCTGGTTTGTAGTATTCATTGCTATTGGTCCTGAACTCAGTATTCATTGCTATTGGTCCTGAACTCGATTCGTGGAATGCTTCTTTGACGATTAAAAGCATGGCACATTGCCTGAAAGTGGAAGATGACGCATTGTTCACGATGATCACTGAAAATGGTAACGATCAGCTCGGAATAGCTGCTGGGGATTATACAGCGGCGTCCGTGGCTTTATCTGAAAGCTGTTGTGATGTTATTTTAGAGCATGTTCATGACTTTTATTGCATAAATGATGATCATAGAGGACTTCCGTCATGTACTGTCTTATTGTTCTGGTGAAACATGTCTCGATTCATGGAAACATCTAGCACTGGAGCAACAGGTACTAATATGCCCATAAACTTGAGAGTTGGGTACCACTGCATGCCTCTAGCATGAGATCCATAGGTGGAACAGTATCTCCTGGCACAACGTTTGGGAATCAACAGCAAGTCCATATATCGCAACTAATGTAGGGCATACTGATGATCATGATTCATAAGATTGGGACCAGGCTCGCCCTCGGCCTCAAGACATGAAAGAAGACTTCACCCTGCGACTAGTCTTACAGCACTTCTGATCGCTACTATCCGGCAAGTAATAGAGAGCTAGTTGTAAGATGTAGTATAGGAAGAGAGCCTGGTCTATATCTCATACGATCTCGGTGGAACCACTGAACCTCTATTACTTGTGTCGTGCTGATTCATGCCTGAGTTGAATCCTCTACGCATTTGTAAAGATAAAAAATATCGAAATCAGAGCACAAAATATAGCTTTCAAGACATCAACTTGACTCACAAGATGGACTCCAAACAGCTGCCATGGTTTCGGAGGATGACATTTTCATTTCTGATGCTCAAACTTTATACAAGAGACACAGAAGGAATATGAGGCAAATTTTCACAACTTCATACATGTATCGATTACACAGAACACAGACAAAGAACTCACGAATGTTTTCCATTGACAAGTCGATGTTTGTGAATGTCATTCAAATCCCGAAGGGATGAAAACTTTGGACTTAGCCAATCACTGCTCTATTTTGGACCTAGTTTTTGGCCAGACGATCTTCGATACATTAGAAGATTTACACACTATATAAACTAAGTTGGTTCCGCACAAGGGCTGCCAAAAGAAAACCTCAGCGATGCACTTAGATCAGGCAGCCAGTGACTGATGTGAAGCTGGAAAGAGTAGCACCGATAAACAGGACAGGTATGTCTGTCTCCAATGAGCTAAGTCGTCGGAGGTTCCCGACCAAGTGGAATAATGAAATCTAGCATGAAATTGTAGTCTTCGGGAGTTATCTTTGATCCTTCCAACACCTGCAAACAGGATGAAAACATAAGGTTGATATTCGAACCAATTTGACTGAATGTACTAAGTACAATTCCGTTCAGAAACTGAATGAAGAAGCCCTAATTTTCTTTGCATTGGCATCTCAGCAGGACAGGAAGAACAGAACCTAGGATAAAAGGATTCGGTTCATAAACATTCTGGAGTATGACGAGAAAAGAAAAAGACCAAACTACAACAAAAACAATCTGAAAAACGTGGAGTTCAACTTGGCAAATAAGAATGATGGAGACAAAGGGCACGAATCAATTTGAAAAACCATTTTTCCTAAAGCGTGTCTTTACTCCCTACTTTTGTTTCTCAATTAAGCTTCTTCATGCATCTACTAGTGGCTTGTGTGAATAGGGTCCTAGTAAAGGTTCATGATTTCACTCCAGTTTCAGAGTGCAACAAACTGAAATTTGCTCCAGATGACACTGGTCCTGCTTAAACGCATCTCATTCAAGCATGAATTCACCACAAATTCCAAATTATGGTTCCCCGAATTCGAAGGACGAATACTGCTAAAACAAATGGCTCTACAACCTAATACAAGCATTATTATCCTTTAAAGTTTGAGGCTCGTTGCTTGTGACAAAATCAACTCAGTCCAACAACTCACCCTTCAGGTTTTGTAGGAAGTAGAATGCTACGCAAAGTGAATCCTCATGGCTAAAATCTGCCCAAATACATTGACCAGCTTATCCCACTAAAGCAACGGCTACCCTTATAAGATCTAAAATGACAGCATATATAAATGATGATAGCTGAATACATTAATGATTGAATTTCTCGGGCACAAAAGCATAAAGCTCATGACTTGGGGAAGAAACGATTGAGGTTTATTTAAAAGAAAAAAAACTGACTTCTCATATTGGTGGATAAACTTCAGGGGTGAATAATTGAACTTCTAATATTGCTAGAGGATCTGCAGGGAGAAGGTAAAAAGAGTCACCTTGGGGATTAGCATCCTCCTGGTAGTCCAGAATGGTTGTAGGCCTGGCAGCCGGCATACTGTGAGAGCATCGACAAATAAGAGGACTATCACATGCCATTGCTTTGTTCTAAATGGAGGAAGTGCATCTACAAATGTCATTGTATCCAGCAGCTCCCTCTGCACATCAAAGGAATGCATGTCACAGAAATCATCAAATTTGCATGTCAAAGCCAGGGTCTAGTTAGCAACAGTTTCTAAATCTTGAATGGATGCAGGACACCATGAATAACGCAGCAGAGTGTGGAGAAGAAAATAAGCCAAAAAAAAGAAGACCAGAAGCACTATCCAAGAAGAGAAAACATGTAAATCATGTATTCTATGAATATAATTATCCCATAATCAACTGCACCCAGTATCTCATGCTAAAACAATCAAAATAAAATAATGCGTCTAATGTGCAAAAACCAGAATAGAATCAATGAAAAATCACACAGAGAGTCCAGAAGAAAGGAGATTCTGAAACAATAAAAAGGTTTCAAAAACGCCATCCTTTCTCTGGGTCTAAAAGAATTTTCTTCACAATCAATCAATTTCTAGGAATCATACATAAACCGAACAGAAAAAAGAAAAGAAGATAATGCCCGATCTCCCGCTCATGCAACAACTAAGTTAATTGAGAAGAGACACAGTGCATTTCACATTGAAGGCAACATTCGTTTCCACCATCTTAGAATGACCAAGGCACTATTTTTGTTAACTGCAAGAGCAATGAACAAATTGAAGCTCATCAAGCTCAAAACATACTAGTCCATGATGCACGGCATATACTGGCGTTGGCACTTTGAGAACCTCAAAAACATCAGGCAGAGTTCGAGCCAAACAACCAGCAAGCGTTTGCTTTATTTCAGAAGAGCGCTCTCCAGCTAGCACTATCTTCTGGGGATATGCCACTCCATTGACGGACAAATATTCCAAATGGGCACCTTCATCTCGTCCATAAATATATGCCAGAGAAGAGGAGGTTATCCAAGTGAAGAGTGCATTCCACATTGTTCCAAATGGTGATAACTGAAGCACAGCCAAACTGATTTACCAAATAAGGGGGAAAAAAGAAAAAGAAACAGCCACCAGAGATTTGAAGAAACTCACCGTCAAACTGAACCCTTCAGGAGCGGCTCCGAACCAAGAATCTTCAGAGTCAGTTATATCATCATAAGACTGCCCTGATTTGCTTGGCCACTTTGCAGCAGCTGGATCAATTTTATCTTCATTAAGACATTCCTCTCTGTCTGAAACCAGTGGCTGTGGCAGCAGCAAGATGCCAGCTTCAGAGACTGACTTTGCAAAAGAACAGAGTCAGTTGGCAACTCGATAAATGCAATCAAAGAACATGATGAATACTGATTAGATGAAAAGATTATTACCGGCATCGGTCACATCGGATGCACCGGATGCAACTGCCTCCGCTGCCTCGTGCAATGCAATTGCACAAGCCTTCGCTGAAGCTAATCGCTCTAAATCCTCACCATTATCTGCCTCCGCATTTTTTGACACTTCATTTGTATTCTTAAGTTCTTCAATCTCACAGAGATTTCCACCATTGTTTTTCTCGTCAGCCCAAGTGACTGAGCGGCATGCAGCCTTTTTGGCACCAGAAGATTTTCTAGCAGGCTTAATAGATGTTTTACTTGACTCAGCTTCTACAGTAGGAAGCTCATTGTTACCTGCAATGCTCTCAATCTGTGTAGGATTGCTCACTGTTTGAGGTTCAGTTTTTGTTGCAGTGGATGAGCCCTTTGAAGAAAGTAATTGATCCATCCCTTCTGATCCTTGGCCTTTCTGGTTTGTAACAGTCCGGTCTGTCACCACAGGTTCCTTCCAACTGTTATACTCATCTTGCATCATAATGACACTTGAAAAGTTTGTGTCACTAAAGGTTGAACCCTTCCCTTTCTTCTGCACAGACTTCTTACTTCTAGCACCTGCAACAAAATATCAAGATCAAGCAAACTCACGTATGAAAAATAGTTGGAAGGTTTTTGTTTTCTTAATATGAGGCTCAGCTAATTATATGAGCATAAGATATAATGCAACTAGCAGATTATGCTCTTAAAGTCGAGAGCTCAATGCTACCACCCAGCATCAGAGGCATAGAGACTTTGAGTTAGAAGTGATACCCTCTTAGTTTGAACCCAAATGCCCATCAGGGCTCAAAGTCAAGACACTACTCCTAAGGTCCAACATACCAGGCGAAATCCTCAATTGCTAAGACATGAGACAACATCATTTTCCTCACTTGGTAAAGAACCACTAATATGAAACTCTTTAGATTCACGAGAGGCTAGATAGATGTCTATCAAAATCACGATATCAATAAGTTCAAAAACTAGTCTACGGTTTGGTTCCTTACCTTTGCCATTAGGTTGCGTGGCACTACGATCTTTTCCAGACACATACCCTTCGATTGCATTTGGTGGCCCAATCCAATCAGCAAAAGTCACTTCTCCACCTTTAACATTTGCCTTCTCTTGAATTTGCAAATTTTTTAGCCCCAAATCTCCATCTTTACCCAAATCAACACCAGAATTTAGACTCACGCCTTCAAACAAGCGCATGATTTCATTGAGCTTTACAGAATCTAGAACAGAACACCTCTTATTTTGCAAACTCTCAGCAAATGCTCGACTATTAATGGCACAACCGGTGGAGCAGTACAAACTAGCCTCTTGAAGGTCATAGACTCTATGCTCCTTCAACGCTATACGATACCGTCCCTTCCCCTGCTTGTCTGAGGACAACGAGTTCCGACAGAGAGGATAGCCACACGATTTAACAATTGATCGTTCAGTGACAGCATCTTCATAATCACTTCGAGACAATAAGGACCCAGCAGCAAATAGCTGATTTTCATCGTGGATCCCGTCTAGTAGGTAGAGCTGCAGCTTATGCACGCAATCACTGACGGAGATTATTTCCTCCACTTCTGCTGATTTTTGTCCCATACTAGGATGTCTTTGGAGCTCTACAAACTATGACACAACCTGCAAAAACAATGCAGAACATAGAGTAACACATTAACTCTACAAACTATGATCACAACCTGCAAAAACAATGCAGAACATAGAGCAAGACGTTAGGGGAGGGGGGAAATACTCAAGAATGCTAAATTTACAAAGTTTAATACCATCACCACTTGCTTATGTTCTCCTTTAGAGCTAATAGGAAATGACTATCCATCAACCATTGTAACCGACACATAGTAATAACTTCATTTCAGCTGGAAGTAAAAAAGGACAAGTAAACTAGCAACGGCATTTTGATCCTGCAGTCCTTGAAATGTTAGTATCGGGCTCATCTAGTGAGATTAAATATGTTAACTACACAAACATCACCAGCGTCCAAGCACAATTTGGCACTAAATTACATATGATGAAAATCGTATGACCCAGTGCAAATTCAAACTTTTTCCTGAATGGTTTGTGCCATATCTATGGCTCAAATCATCCCTCGCCCACCCGTTGTTTCCCAAGAGCTGCATAACATAACGACTTAACTACCCCTAACATTTTGTCAAGGGAAAAAAGCTCTAACTAAACACACAACTCATGCGCTCGTATCTATTAGGATACTATATTCATCACTCCCACTATCAGCTTCAGATTTGCTAATTGGTAGAATATGTTAAACAAGCTGTTATCAGTACAGCAGGCATGACATGATGCCAAGGGTTTGGATTCTACAACCTCCATTTGCTTACCACTTACTAGGCGATATTCCGACACTCTGCATATGATATGCGCTTCATAGCATTCGCAAAATGGAACACCGATATCACAAGTCTTCCTATGCCATGAGTTTAAGCTTTGACAGAACCGATTCTCGAACACTCATTCCATTTCTCACAACCTCAAAAATTCCACCAAAACAACAATTCTAAAATCACACAAGCACAGATTCTCAACAC
>LIEC01010587.1:0-17196 GCA_001925005.1 Drosera capensis | reverse complement strand
CCAAAACAAATTTTTTCTCCCGATTCTAAGCAGTCTGAGGAACGAATCCGAATCATCAACAAAATCAAGCTACAAAAAAAAACCATCACCGCCAAAACGGAGCCACAAAACCCTAAATTGCACAGAGCGTCTATTGGGTTCGATCGAAGAAGATTGAAGGTAGGAAGAGGTCGTGCCTCGTTTGCCGAAGAGGAAGTTTGAAATCGAGCAAGTGAAAAAATTAGGGTTTGGTGTGCGAAAATTCGCCGTTTAACAGCTACGTCGCCGGCCCCAAGGAGAAGGAAGAGGAGTCTGTCTCTGACAAAAAGAAGGGATGCTGAACGAAGCGCCGGTGGTTAGTGGAAGTCGCAGTGTCTATTTACGACTCCAACACTTCTCGCGATTAAAGTAGATCCTTCTTCCATTCTTCCTGTGTCCCCTGTTAAACACTACAGAATGTTCGTGTTAGGCGTTACTCATTCAGTCACAAAATAATAATTACTCCATCCATGGAGCATAAAATTTATCTAAAAAATTTTGTAAAATTTTATTTTTCATAAATTTAAAAATATATCAAAATAATCATTAAAAAATATTTTTTTATCAAATCCCATCATAATATAAAGCATTGTATCGGATCAAAATATTGTAAATTTTATGAGACATTACAATATTATGTAGAAATCACAATATCCATTTTTTGATGTGTTATGTTTTAATAATAAATAATATAATGTGAATTTTATTTTGGACAAGGATTATACTTTATATTTTATATTATTTTTGATATTTTACGATAAATTTATAAAAAAATATCGTTTACTCATTCCGTGAATCATTCGTAATATCATCAACTTTTTCGCCTACATGACCAAATGTCGTAGTTAATATGAGGCGGATGGAGTATTTCTCGATCCGCCCTAATATATATATAATATTTTGATCATATACACATATCGATGTGAATTTTTACTCATTTTATTCAATGATTAAACATGATTTTTTATACAATTATCGTAATATATCAATGATAATAAAAATTATATATTTTATCCCTGAGTTAGTGTCATAATTTTGTCGCATCGTTAGAACAATAAATAAGTTTCTCAAACTACTTGTTTAATAATATAAAAATAAAAATGATACATATATAATGAGACGAAAAAAAAGAAAGATTAACACAAATAAATTTCAATCCACGTTCGTGATGACTACATGATGTCTTTGTAAATTTTTCGTTCAATGGTAATGATTGGGTATATTGTATAGTTTAACCATAAGTTACTTATACAATTTAATATCATTTTGAGAAGCATTTCGTTTCTTATAAACAAGAGATTTATGCGTTTACATTGCAGTTTCATGAATGTGCATTTTGTTAACGGTAAAATGGATAGTGAAACTTCTACGAGTATTTGATGTAGCTTACTGTTTGAAATGAAAACCTACTTTATCCGTATCTTTTGGTTGTGACCCCGTTGCGCCGTAAACATGATAATGCGAAATATTCCATGTGTCTCATAACTTAAACAATATTGTCCCCAATAAATCATCATAGTTTGAAAAGTGCATTTCTACATGTGAAATTTTACTCGTGTTGTAGGACGATTAAATATTATTTTATAAAAAAATTTCGTGAAACATTAATGACAATTTAAGTTATGTGTTTCAACCTGAAACAAATGGCATAATTTTCTTATATCACTAAGACGACAAATAAAACTTCTCAAAATACATGTTGAATAACGCAATAATTGAAAATATATATATAATATAGAACAGATGGAGTATTTATTTACCCCTCCGTCCTAAATAAATTACGATGGAAAACACTTTGACGTGCTTCTTTAATTTATTTTTATACTAGGTAAAAATATACTTCCTCCATCTCAAAATTATAACAACAGTTTGACTATACACACGTGTAAATGTAAAATTTGACACGAATACAATTAGGATCAAAAGGTATTTTTTGTAAATTTATCGTGAAACATCAATGATTGTGTAAGTTACATATTTCAATCTCATACACGTTACAGGATGAATAAATATGATTTGATATGAAAACAAGATTTGTATTCATGCGTATAAAATAATCAATGTTTGACCCGACATGCGGATTTATATGTGTGTTGAGTTTGTGTGGAATTTGATGAATACAAATATTTTTTTGATGATAGTGATGTTTACTGTATTAGCTATGAGATTAGATAACGAGTGTACTGTAACAGATATATGATTGTTTTGATATTTTTAATATGTAAAAATTATTAAATATAATATGTTGTATATATTTTGAAATGACTTAAATTTATATTATGGAATGGTGGGAGTATAACGAAAAAGATACCAGGCGAAAGTGTACTAGCTAGTGAAAATGTACAAGATCCATCGTTTCTAGACCGAACTTTACTTTTGATTCAAGAGAATGAAGCATAGAACAGATGATCCAAAGCATAACTAGGCGCTGAATCAACCGACCCCAAACGGCGATGAAATGCTTTTCTGTTGCATCATTCCTACCTGATTCTAGCACGCTTCCTTCGTCGCCTCTCTTCTTCATCTCGTCCCATTCATCTGCTGGCTTGCAGGCACTTGACGTTTTCCTCATCAGCGCGCGCTTCTCCATCCATCTGTCCTCCTCTTCTGATTCGTCGATGAAGATCCTGTCACATTCTTCTCTCTTGCTAGCATAAAACTCTTTCCACAACATTGTCAGCTGCTCCTCAATCTTTCTTTCCACGTCTGATTCGTCTTCTTCGTCATCCTCGGATCCCACCAGCGATACACTGTCTGAATCTTCGTAATTGAGTTTCCTTATTCAGGAAATCCTGTAAATCATTAGCCTAAAATCAAGACTACTCCTTGACTGAATGAGAACAACAAGAGATTCAAAACTCAATTTCCTGTCTTTCATGGTATCAGAGCTCTTTCAAGACTCACGTCACTGATCCTTATCTCATGGGCACATCGACAAGCCCCTCCTCTGCAAACACCCACCCATCTGCAGCAAGCCAAAATATCACATCCAGCACTCCTCGATCACTATCTACTATTCTCAACCCACTCTCAAATGTCACAAATCTGGTCTAGATCTGTTTGGGAGACCTTAGAGCGTCGTTTTTCTTCTCACTCGCGATCTCGGGTCCTTCAACTACGTTATGAACTCCAGATGGCCAAACGAGGAGGCTCCACCATCTTGGATTACTTGTAGAAAATAAAGGGCCTTGTCGATTACTCTTGCTGCGGCTGGGCAACCTGTTGCAGACAATGACCTTTTTCTTTATATTCTTGGTAGTGAATACGAATCTTTTCGCTGCGATTATGATTCGTCCTGATCCTATATCAATTGAAGACTTGCATAGTCTTCTGCTGAATAAAGAGTTACATCTCTCTCAGATTCATGCTTCCTCTGAGCCGCAAACTGTTGCTCTTTTGACAACGGGCTCCGATTCTAATAATGGATCCAAATTCCATTCCAAGGGTGAACAGCGCTTTGAATCTCGCAACCTTGACAGTCCCCATCGTGGCCGGGGTCGTGACAGAGGATGAAAGGGCAAACTGATAGATTCACAACACAGCTGTGTCACATGTCAAATCTGTAATAGCTCTGGACATTCTGCTCTTGATAGTTACAACAGATTGAACTTATCTTATCAAGATCGTCAGCCGTCAAAACAACTTCCTGCACATAATGTTGAGTTGAACATGTGGTATCCGGATTCTGGAGCAACTCACCATATCACCAATGACCTGGAAAATTTGAGCATTCATTCTGACTACTCCGACCCAGATCGTGTCACAGTGGGTGAGGGTACAAGTTTGTCGATTTTACATACTGGTTCCAATTCTTTGAATAACTCGTTAAAAATGCATGATATCTTATATGTTTGCATTTCAAATAATTTGTTGTCTGTTTCTCGACTCACCAAAGATAACAATTGTGTTTTTGAGTTTTATCGTGATTACTTTTTTCTCAAGGACTTGAAGACAAGGCGAATCCTGCTGCAAGGAACCCTCAATAATGGTCTTTATCAATTTCAACTTAATAATAAAGAGTCTGGTCACTCTATTTCTCTGGCTACTTTCCTAGGTATCCGTGCTTCTCCAATATTTGGCATCATCGTCTTGATCATCCTGCTAATAATATCCTTCGTCATGTCCTAGTTAGATATAATTTGCCATCTAAGTTTACTGATGGTCAGCACATTTGTCCCTCATGTCAATGTAAAAAAAGTAAGAAATTAGCATTTTCTCCGTCTACGTTTGTTAGCTCTCATCCCTTACAGTTGTTGTTCATAGATCTTTGAGGGGCAGCCCCGGTTCAATCCGTTTATGGATTTCGTTACTATTTATTAATTGTTGATCATTTTACAAAATTCACTTGGTTGTTCCCATTATGCAATAAAACCGAAGTGTTCAATACCTTCACCTCCTTTGCGACATTAGTTCAAAAACAATTCAATCTATGCATTTGAGCTATTCAAACGGATGGGGCTTCAGAATTTGTAAACGGCAAACTACGTTATTTCCTCAATGCCGAGAAGTTATTGGATAGATGCTTTTCAGACTGCTGTCTACCAGGTCAAACGCTTGTCATCACGCTCTATCAAAATGGCCAGATCTTATGAACTGTTATATCATCGTCCACCTTACTATACTGATACGCATGTTTTCGGCTGTGCGTGCTATCCTTTATTACGGTATTATCGATCTCACAAGCTGGAGTACAGGAGTGTACAATGTGTATTTCTTGGTTATAGCATACAACACTCCGGTTATCGGTGTCTAGACCGCGCTACTGGTTGGATATACATTTCAAGATTTGTGGTTTTGATGATACCAGCTTTCCATTTGCTGACAGTGCATCGCCAGCAACTCGACCAAATTCTCGCCCCAGCAATCGTGTTCATCTTGGCTACCTTTAACTACCTACATTACAGCCCTCAAGTCATTCACATCAGTGTGCCACTTCTCATGTCAGGCAACCTTCTAAGCAAGTTCCCTTCAATAGCACAACCATTAGACCTAGCACCTCATCATGCACTTCTGTGTCTGATGCTGTGTCACACTCCCAAGACACCATCGCAAGCACACTGCCTGCTCCTGCATCGTCACCACCGCCTCCTCCTGCACCATCCGCACAATGGTCACACGAAGTCAAGATGGAACACGACAACTCTTGCGGAGCCTAGTTGCTTTTCTGAGGCCAATAAATCACTAGAGTGGCGTAAAGCCATGTTTGCTGAGTTCAATGCACTTCAAATGAATGGTACGCAGACTCTTGCACCGCCTTTGCTCGTTACAATCTAGTTGGATGCAAATGGGTCCATCGCATCAAGCAAAACCTGATGGCTCGGTTGATCGTTACAAGGTTCCTCTTGTAGCCAAAGGCTTTCATCAACGGTCAGACATCGACTATGATCACACCTTAAGTCCCGTGGTCAAGCCGATCACCATCAGAACAGTTCTCACCTTTGCTGCTAGTCATGGATGGCCAATCCAACAGCTAGATGTCACTAACGCCTTCCTCCACGACACTCTTCATGAAGAATTCTATATGTCACAACCTCCTGGATTTGTTGATGCCCAGTCTCCAAATCATGTGTGCCAACTGCACAAAGCGATATATGGTTTAAAATAAGCCCCTCGAGCTTGGTATCAACGCCTTGCTATAGCAATAATCTCCTTTGGTTTCCTCGAATCTGATGCAGACAGCTACCTTTTTGTCTACCATCTCAATGAAGATCTTGTCTATCTTCTTCTGTACGTGGATGACATTATAATCACCGGGAATTCTTTGCATCATCTCTCCAGGTTGACTAAATTTCTAGGCAGCCAGTTTGCCATGAAGTCACTCGGTGACCTTCAATCTTTTCTTGGTGTTCAAGTGGCATGCACTCCAACTGGTCTGTATCTCTCCCAATCTACATGTATCTAGAATATCTCTCGTCCATACTCTTCTTCCGTTATTTCTGGCTCCAAGCTCTCAATTCTAGATGATGACCCTTTTGATGATACCATGTTGTATAGAAGTACAGTCGGCGCTCTTCAATACTTAGCAATTGCACGTCCTGACTATGCGGTGAATCAAGTGTGCCAATTCATGCATTCCCCATGCACCACACATTGGATGGCTGTCATGCGAATACTTCGTTATTTGAAAGGGACTATCGACCATGGTCTGTTCACTTCAGCGAGCCCTCTCCTCCGCCTTAGTGCTAACTCGGATGCCGATTGGGCATTGTGCTCCTCCGCCTTAGTGCTAACTCGGATGCCGATTGGGCTAACAATGCTGATGATCGCCGCTTTTGCATTTATTTGGGCAATAATTTGATCTCATAGTCCTCTAAAGAGGAAGCCCTGGTCTCCAGATCAAGAACTGAATCAGAGTATCGTGCCCTTGCCATTACAGCTGCTGAGCTACCTTAGATTCGAACTTTGCTCAAAGATCTTCATTTTTACCTCTCTGAAGTTCCAGTTATTTCATGCTCGCACTAAACATATTGAGGTGGACTACCACTTTATTCGTGATCGTGTCACCCTAAAGATATGGAAGTGCGATACATATCAACTCATGATCAAATTGCCGATTTGCTGATCAAGGCCTCACTTTCCAATCTTTTTTTTCAAACTTCGGGACAAACTTCAAGTGGTTCTATGCCCCATCAGTTTGAAGGGGGTAATAGGAAGAAATAATTTGTCAATCACGAATCTTGCTCTTTATTGGAATTCCTGAACTTGTGGAATGTGTAATTGCTAATTAGTAGGATCTGTAATTGAGTTTCCTTATTCAGGAAATCCTGTAAATCATTAGCCTAAAATCAAGGCTCTCACTATGTATATATACTCCTTGACTGAATGAGAACAGCAAGAGATTCAAAACTCAATTTCCTGTCTTTTACTCGGTTCCCACCATTATGTGGTCATGAAGATGGAAATGAATGACGCAAATCATATCGTTCTCTGCTGGCTGAAAAAAAAATGCATGTTTGATGTTTGCGAACAAAATGTATTAGATGTCGAATACCGGAAGCCGTTGATGTGAGCTTCCAACGTGCCCAGCTGCTCTGTCCCGTGGCCACCAACCTGCAAGCGGAACTTGAGGTCTTCCAGCCTTATTTACGGGCCTGATTTTGGTATTCACTAGTACAATTTTGTCCTGAGTAACAAGGGTTGCCTTCTTAGCTCGCTCCAACTCCCTTGAAGCAACTCTCCTCCCTAGAGTCTGTATTTGTTATACTATTTCATTTACGTGCCTGGAGTCCTTCGATCGGAACGAAACTTCCTTCACATATATCGACCCTTGGTGCTTCAAGCTATTGGCATCATGAGCCCTGAATGCAGTTCCTGCAATTTTGACGTTGATCTTTATATAAGAGTTCTGATTAGTATCAGATTGACTGATGATGGACTCAATAGCAGACACATGGAATGGAACCATGCTTCCTTTGATAGGATCAAGAATGGCTTCATTCTTCTGATCCACCTGAATCATCAGATCCTCCTTTGGAAAAGGAAGGTCGTTTACATTCTCGTGGGCATCCAATTCAGGTGAAGGCCGTAATACCAAGCTGCTGCCTCCACTCCTCGAGCCACCATCACCTAATAATAATGAGGATAAGATAATGGAGCTAGTAGTCTTTTCTCATAAAGCCGAAATTTTAACACTACCTAGCGACAAAGGCTCAAAGCTTCTTAGATTTGATGATTTGAACCCAGATGCTCAACAGGGCTGAAGACTACTTGAGGTCCATCTTACGAGGTAAGGGCTCAGACTGCTTCGAATTCAAAGGCTAGGGCGGGTATCATTTCCACAGGTTGAGACACTATAACATGCAACTTTGAAACACAGAAGCTAACTGCCTAACGTAATCCTCCGATTCATGCAAATATGACAAAATCACGATACCAATGGCTTCAAAAGCTAGCCAGAACCATAAAGTAGCACTTCATATGGTATAATTCCTTACCTTAGTCTTTCGGTTGCTTAGAACTTTGATCTTTCCCAGGCGCAATGGTTTCAGTAACATTTGATGGGCAAATCTTGTTTGCAGACGTCGCTTCGCCACCTTCAACATTTGCCTTCGCTTGAATCTCCAGCTTATTAACCCCAAATCTCCATCATTTCCCAACTCCACACCACACTTTAAACTCGTGTCCTCGATTAGGAGCATTATTTCCCTGAGTTTTGCAGAATCTAAAGTAGAACATCTCTCATTCTGCAGACTCTCAACAAATGTTCCACTATTAATTGCACAATCCATGGAGCCGTACAGAGCAGTTTCACGAACGTTATTATCCTTATGCTCCTTCAAAGCAGTACGAAACCACACTTTTCCGAGCTCATCCTTGGCCACTGAGTTGTGACAGAGAGGATAACCACACGATTTTGCAATTGACCGTCCAACGACATTATCTTCATAATCACTTCTTGACATCAAGGAGCCAGCAGAGGATAGCTGATTCTCATCTAGGATCCCTTCAAGTAGATGACGCCGTAGCTTCTGCACAGCATCACTGACAGAAATCACTTCCTCCACTTTTATAGATCCTCCTCCCATACTGATCTTCTAGGTTCTACAACCAAGGACCACAACCTGCAAAATCAACCCAAAACATTCATGATAATGTTTTCAGAGTTCAAATCTTACGAAGTCAGATGCCGCCACCACTTGTTGATATTCTCCATCAAAGGTAACAACAAAGGAATATCGATAAACCATTATACAAGACACACAAGAAGAACTTCTTCTCTCCTTTTACATCTTGTGCTCGCGTAAATTTTTTAGTTCAATCCTTCCTGTGTACTCAGTCATAAAGACTACAGCCCGAACAGCAGCCAAGAGCACATGTTGACATAAACTTGCATCTGATACAAAGCATAATCGATCTGAACCTTCATTGGGCAACCTTAAACATATTAAGGGGAAGAAATGCTCATCTAATCACACAAATCTCCAACTCCTCGCCATATTAAGACGTTAGAGTGGTGCTTCCACCATCAGTTTGAGCTTTCAATTGCTGGTAGAGTGGGGTTTACAAGACACTGTAAGTGAAATCCTTAAAATAGTAAAATCCATAACCAGTAACTGAACATAAAATCACCAATTAAACGAAGATCATCACATCAGACCGGAAAATGAAAGTTTAAATATCATATCCTAGCAAATCAGGAACTAGAAACTCGAATCCACTTATACTCTGGATTCTGCCTCTCAAAAACAGATTGCTATACTAAATAGTTTTGATTCGTTTTTCACAAAATCTAAACAAAAAAATTTAGAGTCTGAAGTCATACCAAATAGAACCCTAAATTCTGATCAAACTTAACTCAATCACTCATTCCATCGCTCCCAAACCCCAAAACCCTCCTCTCTCCGTCGATCAACTCCTACAGCGACACCACAACCACAAACCACAAGCACGATCTCTCACTTGCCAAATCCTTTCTCTCGATTCGATTAACAAACCAGAAACAATCAACCAAATCAAGCACCGAATATCATCACCGCAGAATACAAAATCACCAAAACTCTAATCTGAACATGACATCGATCGAATGCGATCGAACAAGATTAAAAGTGTTAAAAATTTGTGCCTCATTTTGCTACAGAGGCTATTAGAAATCAATGTAGCTAGTGATTGAGTGTGTGTAGATACAAAATCGTTCTCTCTACGAACCATGTCAAAATTGGGACGGGTTGCACCAAAATTGGGACTGGTTGCACCAAGACGGAGGAAATATCTTATTTACAATATCTAATTACACGTATGACAAATCATCAAATGATTTAAATTTAATAAAAGTATCTATTTACATATATATCATATGATTTTAATTTTGAAAAAAAATTCTAATATATATAAAGTTTAATATATAAAATGTTTTCTCACAATGACTATTATTTATATCTATTATAATTATTCGTCTCATACAACACACAAATTAGTATTTTAATATCAAAATAAAACACGATATCATTAGAATGACATTGATAAATTATGAGCATTGACATTATTCATTGTCAAAATATAAACAATAGCTATGGGCCTATGGCAAAATAACAAACACCATTTGAGATGTTCATTACTTTAACATTGGACACACCTTATGATAAGATACATAATACCTAAGCCCTAAGATTTTTTTGTACCTATTCGCAGTACCTATCTAAGGAAAATTCTAATGGACTAGGTATTTGGATAGTTAAAGTCATATATAGCAATTTGTTTCACAAATTTATACTCTAATGAGACAAAATTTTAGTTTCTATATTTTGAGTTGTGTTATTTTATATGTCAAATATGATAATGAAAATACCAATGACTATTTTTTTGGGGTTTGTACTTAAAAGTATAATTTTTCAATAATAATTACAAATACATACGCAAAGAAAAATTATTCCAAAAAAATTATAATTCATCTAGTCTATCTAATCTATTACCCTATCCTCACATCTATACCAACATCTGTCATAACCCCACCTTCCTTGGATTTTTCACGGATTTTGAAAGGTCATCATATTCGTTGTCGAGGTCTGACAGTGTACCATCATCGTCGTCAAAGTCCGACAAATAGTCGGAATCGTCGTTGGAATACGACAGATCTTCAGAATCATCGCTGGATTTTCACCTATTCTATCTAATTCATTACCCTATCCTCACCTACACTCCAACCCCTACCTCCGTCAGATTTTCCACGGATTTCGAAAGGTCACCAGATTCGTTGTCGAGGTCTGACAGGTTACCACTATCATCTTCGGAGTCCGACAGATAATTGAAATCATCGTTGAAGTTCGATAGATTATCGGTATTGTCGTTGGAGTCCGACAGGTCGTCGTAATCATCATCGGAGTTTGACATCTCTGAAACAGAACATGTGAAGGAAAAAAGCACGTGAACAAAAAAAAAAAAAAAAAAAGAACCCTTCAAGAGAAAAAAACATTGTGTCTGAATATAATAAAATAAAGCATCTGAATAAAAAAAACAAAGTGTCTAAAAAAACAAAAAGTCGAAATAAACAAAACAGAGCTCGTGTAAAAAACAAATACTCTATATATCATTGAGTAAGAACAATTCTCACTTTCTCTCCTTTTTTTCATACCAAAAATATATGAAACCTCATCAAATCAAACATACACAAAAATTAACACAACATAACAGGTTCAAACTTGAGCTAAAAGACCTAAAAATATTATTTGCATCTTGTAACATAAAAAGCTCTATGGTTGTCACTAAAATTTTTTTGCACATCTCGGTCGTCCATCATCAATTAAGGAACCTCACTTTGTTTATGGTTCTGTTTCTACCCTTTGCATTGGTAATTAGTAAAGGATCGACCTTTTTCCTCTCTTCAACTCCAATCCGAGCAGATTCGAACATATTTTTAGGATTCTAAATCCGACGATCGAGAATCAAATTCAAAAAATCCTGATTGTGAAACGAGATGCTACTTGCTCATCATTAGAGGACAACGACGACGATATCAATCTCGAGGCGTTGTCGTCGAGGACATATTGTGGTGGCGAGATGACGAAGGAGAGGATAGTCGGCGTGGGAGTTTGAGGAGAAGAAAAATGGGGGAGGACGAGGAGACGGAGAGTCGGAAAGTGAAAGATTGATTGCAAATATATATTTTTGGAATTATTTCTTTGTGTGTATATTTTTATAATATAACTCCGTATAAAGGGGAGATGGGATTAAAAATGATCATACAATTAGGTCGAAACCCCAACAATACTAACGTAACAAATCGTGAGAGATAAAACATTTATTCCAAATGCACAACAAATTACCGAAGATAAGCTCCTTCCCCTCTTTCTTCTTTTGTAATTGGTGCTGCCATAAAAAGCTTTTTCTTTTTCATCCAATCACATTACCGAGCAAGATGTGCTAGTGGTAGTAATCTAAAGCGCACATCTGTTCCTTTTGACTTCCATAGTCAAGAATCACACAAATCCACTATTTGTCTTAAACCATTTAGTCAAAAGTCTTCCATTTCATTCACATGACAATGTCAACTATACAAAGAAATTTCCACTTCTACTTTCAGGTTCTACCTCCCCTAGCTACTCAACTTTCTTTTTGGATTAGTATGTGTGTTTATAATCACACGGAGTGACTTCGACAATGTTATGTAACCATATCGTCTTCACTGAAAACTGTATATCGGATAATAATTTGTCAGGTTCCCTTTTTTCAATTTATGCGTTGCCAATTGAGCTTTTCGATTGGATCTAGATTCTGAAAAGGAGCACCTAACTGGCCGCGTTACAAAGAGCAAACATTTCAGAATTGGAATTTTTTACCTATAACCATCTTAAATTTCAAAAATTTATGAAAAATCGCCTAAATCATATGATATTTTCAAAAACACTACTAAAATCATATGACATTTTCAATAATATTATTCAAGTCATATGATATTTTTAAAATAATTGTTAGTGTTAGTAAAGTCATTATCTTGAATAACTTTTTTTTATTTTTTTCTTATCTAATGTATTCATCTATATAAGTTTTTCATCCCTTTATAAGAAAACATATTTTTTCACATTATCTCTTTAATTTCGTCAATTTTTTTATTTCTCAAATCTTTGTTATTTTATTAAATTTCTCTAATTCGATCGCACAAATCATAATTATCATTATTTTTGATATAAATATAAAAAAAATTAAAAATTATTAACGTGGATGGATTCATTATTATGTAAATTTCATATGATTTGGATAGTATTTTTATAAATATAAAAGTTAAATTATTTTTTTAAAATAAAGTTTTAGAATTTGGGATGCTTATTTGTAAAAATCTGTCCAAAATAACCTCCAAGGATCATGACAAATGTAGGGATGGCGGCCGCTCCTTCGATCTAGAGAACAATCGTGCATTACAACTGATGTATGAAAGAATCGCTTGGTCACCGCGATTTAATTATCGCTATTAAGTGTCTCCACTCCAATCTGAATTCAGGATATCCACTTTAGTGCCTTGTTCAGGTGTGATTCATTGGGGAAAAGGCATTAGAAAGCTCTGCTTAGGTCTATGACAAAGTGGCTTGCTAAAACTACATATTTTCTCACCGCCAAGAATGTCTTCTAACATAAACATGACAGATTGACGAAAACAAATATCATCCGATCAGAGCCATGAATTCCAATTGAAATTAAACATGTTACTTCATCGATCCAAATTAAATATAATATTTTTTTTTGAATCATCTCAAAATAAATAAAACGATTCTGTTTTGATAAATTTTTGATATGAAAAAAACCAAATCAATCTCATCGACTACACCCATTATCTATTCTCACAAATATTACAATAAATCCTACTATCACTTAATAAATGTTAGTAATTTTTCATCAAAATTCTCACAAATTAAACAATCATATAAATTTATATGTCGGATCAACATGTTATTTTTAATTTGGGCCGGAAGGTGTAAAATGCATGCATGGTGCCTGTACCTTTAAAAGATCATTATGTCCCACAAGTTCTGAATTTTTCTACTCCCTCCATCCTATAATAAGTGTAATATTTTGAAACTCATTATGTTACACGATGTTTTGATGAGTTTTGTTATCTCATAGAAAATATCTTGTTGTCAATTAGCCATGGACGAGTGAAGATGTATCACTTATATTACGACTAATATTTCACAATAAATTTACATGAAATAATATTTAATCATCTTAGAGAAATCCCCAATCAAACTATTGTGTTTATTGTGAGACGGCGGTGGTTATATTTCACTCTCTCTGTTTCATATAAATTCTGAGACATTATTAAAAATGAATGTCCTATATACTCCCTCCGTCTTGGAAAGGATACAACATTTTGACATTATAAGTGTGTTGATACAACATAACGACGATTTAACTTATTTTTTTTTTATAAATTTATAGTGAGACATCAATGATTATGTAATGTACATACTTCAACCTAATATATGTTACGGGACGATCAGACATGATTTGATATGAAAACGAGACTTATATTCATACGTATAAAATAATACATAATACGTATATGTTGTATTTTTTATGGGATGAAGAGAGTAAATTATAATATTTTCATATTAAGTAATTTTTGAATGCTGAAAACGTCAAATTAATCCTACTATATTATTTTTTCTTTCATTATTTTTTTCTCTTCATCCACTCCCAATTTTTTTTGTCTCACCCACAATGATATCAAAATAAATTACCTCAAAATCAATATATTTTCTAATAATCATATCAAGTTAATATCTCATAATTTCTTTGGGATAGGAGATTACTTAACAACACCGTACGGTTAGCCACGTCGCTCGATTAGGCAATTACCTCGAGTCAAATTAACGTGGTTGGACCAACTCAAGGTGGTATCTATGCATGACTTAGAAGTTGTCTAAATCAACCACTTTTTGGTCGTAGACTAATCATTTTAAACGTACGAAAGTCTTCGAGATCATTAGAGGAACTATCAAGATACGCGGTAATCTTAGCAATCACATTCTAGAAATAGCAAATCATGTATTCAACGTATGCATGGTTGAACTTTTCGCATTCAAAGTATAGTGACATAACCAAACTAATCTCCATGCTTTATTCAAATCACACTATCATCCTCAACTTTTGATATTAAAACAAAACAAATGCCTAGTCAAAATCTGAAAACCTCTATATAAACCCGTACATCAAGGTACTTATTCTCATCATAAGCTAACCTTTCATAACATTGAAAAGATCCTTAAACTCATCAACCCTAAAAAAGGTTTCATTTTTAGCTACTATACCACCTTAAGATGAAGAACTCGAACCTTTGCTACATTGGCTTCTTGTTTGCCATGTTGATGATAGGAGCCTCGATGGGGCAGGGGGACTTGGAATTCGGGTTCTACCGAAAGACCTGTCCATCTGCGGAGGCGATTGTGAGGAGCGTTGTGTTCCAAGCTGTTTCCTCGAACCCGGGCTTGGGAGCCGGCCTTGTCAGATTGCTCTTCCACGATTGCTTCGTTAGGGTAATACATTGTTCCCTTTCACTAACGTCTTGTCGCTAATTGCCAAGAAATCGCCCTTTAACATCTTCAATGATAGTGTGACTACTCCAACAATAGCTAACTCGCTATGGCGAATCCAATAAGCACTTCAAATATCACAATGGTTCACGATCATTGCTCTAGCAATAGCGACGGAAACACAACAAAATTTTACAGATAACAAATAATAACTAGTAAAGAGTAGAGACAACAGCCTCAATTATCATGTATATACATGTCTGATTTTGGTTTAACACATACCTTCTCGTTGTGCAGGGATGTGATGGATCTGTGCTGATTGCTTCAACACCGAGCAATCCATCCGAGCAAGTGAGTCCGATCAATCTGTCCCTGCGAGGATTTCAAGTGATCGCCCAGGCAAAGGCCCAGCTCGAGGCTGCTTGCCCAGGAGTCGTGTCATGCGCAGATATAGTAGCATTCGCAGCTCGGGACAGTGCATTCAAGCTCGGAGGGTTTAACTACGCTGTGGTAGCAGGACGCCGTGACGGGCTAGTTTCCAGTTCAGCAGATCCTCTGAATAACCTCCCTCAATTTTCATTCAGTCTGGCTCAGCTCGAGTCCACCTTCGCCGCCAAAGGGCTGTCCCCGCACGACATGGTGGTCCTTTCCGGCGCACATTCCATCGGCATAGCACATTGCTCCTCCTTCATCAGCCGCCTCTATCCAACTGTTGATGCTACATTGGACCCGACTTTCGCCAGCAGCTTACTAAGATTGTGCCCCAACGATACCACCACAAATAACCCAACCACAAATCAAGATTACCGGACACCAAACATATTGGACAACAAATACTACCAAGATATATTGCAGAAACGCGTTCTCTTAACCTCGGACGAAGATCTTACTACTAGCACAACCACGCTTGCACTCGTGAACACTTTCGCCACGGTTGGAGGAGAATGGGTTAATCAGTTTACACGAGCAATGCAGAAGATGGGTCAAATTGGTGTCCTCACCGGTACTCAAGGCGAGATCAGAAAGGTTTGCAGCGCCTTCAATTAAGCAAAGCGTCTGGCCTCACCACCCAGTGCGCGAACTCAGCAGCAACTAAGATTACATATCCATCCATGATTTCTTTCTTTTATTTTCATTCCTTTTGTTTCATCAACTGTACATCAAATCCAATTAATCCAATAAAACTCAGAGATCAACAATATCTACTTGTTCAAGCAGCTATCTTGCCAAAACCAAATCCTTTTCATTAACCAGGCGTTGAGTTCCTTGCAAGCTAAATATTTTCAAGTAACAATATGCTGTAATCAATTTTGCAGGCCTACAAGATAACAACAAATGGTGTCAATTATAGACAGTACGGAAACAGAAAGTATGCAGTCTTACGTTTATTACCAGTATATTAATGCCAAGAAACAAGAAGCATGGTGTAGCACAGTTTTAACTGTGACAAAAAAATATTTTAATAAATAAAGAAAAAAAACTAAGTAAATAATAATTGTATTAATTAACGATTGATGCAAAGAAAATTCACTGGACACATCATCATAAGACTAGCGCTGCAAATTAGCTCAGTAAGCTTGAACGAGTTTTTAACTCGAACTCGGTTCGTTAAAAACTCGTTTAATTGTTAAACGAACTGAATATAAATAAAATACTAAACTCGTTTAAATGAATGAACTAACTTGAGCAAAGCCGTGCTTAGCTCGGCTCGTGTTCGGGCTTGGCTTGATAAAGGCTTACAGCTCGAATGCAGCATATAAACTAAGTTTAATTTGTATAAATATATTAAGGGTTCAGGGAGTGTGTGCTATGATATAGTTGTATTTAGTAACAATGAACAATTAAGATTAAAACAACACAAATCAAGGGTTGAAATTAGAATGTTATCTTTTTATCTTAATCATTCATTTTTAACCACTTAAATTCAACTATTCATTTTTCACTAGAAACATTTATATCATGACACACACTTCATTTTTCAATATATTAAATAGACATTTTTTATTTTAAAATTACTATTATAGTGATAATATTATTAAAATTCCAAACGAGTTGAGCTCAAACAAGCCGAACATTAAACGAATCTAATGATTTGCATAATAAACGAGCTTTTTCACGAGATGAACAAGTCGAGCTCTTAATGAATTCGAGCCGAGCCGAGCTCGGTTCATTTATAAACAAACTTGAGCGAGCATGAGCAGAACTAATACATAAACGA